>JAOYSI010019733.1:4983-35626 GCA_025775065.1 Hiodon alosoides | reverse complement strand
GCGCGCAGAAGACTCGCGTGATGCGGATCTTAGATTTAACCACCAGGGTGCGCCTGAGATATCAATTTCAGTTCCCGAATCTCAATTAGGACCTGCCAGTATGCAGATATTCCAGGTACAGGACAGAGTATAAACGGCATGACAATATAAAAAATATGCCCAACTCAATAGAGAAATGAATTGAATTAATAGTATAGCATATAAATATCATACAGTGTTTGAGGTGCTGATCTACCTCAATGTGCTTGGCTGTAAAGGGACATATCGGATTAGTGGCACCATAGACTTTCACACATGTAAAGGTTAGTTTTATGCTCAAACAAGAAAAAAATCAAGCAATGCTTTCTTTCCTTCTTTTTGTGCAAAACCAACATACTGATGCTTCCTTTATATCTTTATTATCTTTGTCTAAAATAATGCCCTAATCCATGCATAAATTCTGTAGTTTTAATGATAGATGGAGCATCTGAGGTGAAATCCTGCAGCAGTCCCTCTCCCAAAATACACCCTCTGCTAAAATACACAGCTCCCAGCCTTCATGCAACTTGCTTCCCTTGTCCCTTGAGGTTGTTTTAGGTGCAGCGGCCTGGGATCCAACCTAATGTTTAGTAAGCGCAATCCTGCAACCTTTAGGTATCAGTGCAGGGCCAACTTGCAACTGCCAAACATCCTTTATCCCATTTAACACTGGTACATTTACTCACCTAGCAGGCACTTCTACCCATAAATACTTACATTAAGACAGATAGAAAATGGGCAACAGCAGGGATGCAATCGCAGCTGGGCTAAAAATGACCACTAACTCATGCTGATAATAATTCTTTCTTATCTGTGCGTCCTCAGGGAGAGGATGTGGGGGAGAAGGAGAGGAACAGAGCTCAGACGAAGGAGTGTGAGAGGGTCCTGAGAGCACAGGGAGAAGAGAAGGAGAGACTGCGCCAGCAGCAAAGACTCATGGGTAGACACACACGCGCACACACACAATGCAGGCAGCAGCTGTGCTGGTTCTGGGAGGCAGACTCCCAGAAAAAAATGTACACTCGCTCACGAGTATAACACGTTCACGGTGTGTGACAGCCGGCGTTGAACCGTCAGACTTGTGTGATGTTGCACTTGTGTGCGTGTTGTTTTTGCTTTGTGCAGTAAGGGCACTGTGTGTTGCAGAACTGCTGAGAGACAGGGAACAACTGAAGCAGGATAGGAGGGCAATGCAGCTCAACACCCTGGAGGAGGAGTGTAAGAGAGTCGCTCGCATTGCTCTCAGTAACTACAACTGTGCTCTGGTACGAAGCGCACAATATCTTTGCTATTGCTGCTAGGGCGCTAGATAATACCCCAGTGGGGATTAAGTCTGCTTGACAGTGTTGTATAGCCATGTTGTTCACTAGTGGAAAAAAAGTACTGCTCAAGATTTCTCTTACAGAGAAGTTGCTCTTGCTCTTAATTGTTAAGTGTTATTCTGCTGTGTGGAAACCATACGGTACTTAGCTGTGATTTGTGGTTGATTGTGTTTTAGAATGATACTGACCATAAAATCGAATTAATAGAAAGTGAATCTCAGTCAGAGATTTTCATAAAAGCTAATTTTAATATGAATTAAAAAAATATATAAAAATGTGTTGTCCATTTTTAAAATACAATGGTGTGAAGAAATGTTGAACTTTTTAATCATGCATATTAGACCTCTATTCATATTCCGCAGTAGGTGAAAAATGTAGCCGGTGGAAGCAGGTTTTTGTCTTTTTATATAAATTTAAAGGATTTTGTTTCATAATTAATTTTTTTATAAATTGATTTAAGGGTGCTCTTCACCTGAAAAGTGCTAGAGTGAGAGCTCTCTCTCTCTCTCTCTCTCTCTCTCTCTCTCTCTCTCTCTCTCTCTTTTTATAATTTTGTCTGTGTAAATTTAGAGGTTAATTTCCCCCGATACAGTAAAGCTATGGAGCCTATGGACCATTTAATTCAACAATTATTACAGTCTCTCTCTTTCTCCCCTCAGGCTGCGGAAAGGGCAGAAAAGCAGAGGATGGAGAAGCTGAAGGCAGAAGGTGAGGCGCTGGCAGAGGTGTGGCACATGGTGACCTCTGACCTCCTGACTGAGCGTCCTGAAGCTGCTAAGATTCGAGGAGAGACAGATGAAGGAGAGGGGGCGGGGACAAGAGTGCTGCCAGACCGATGGAAGGGGATGAGTGTAGAGCAGCGAAGCGCGATCCACAGGCAGAGAGACCAGCAGCGCGCCGAGAAACAGGTACCGAGAGAGGAACGGGTAGAGACACTTACCGCAGCGGTAGTGTTTCCACTGTAATATAGTCCCTAGGGATCATTGATGAGAATGTTCTCCCTTCGACCAAAAACTGCACCTTAATAGTTCAGACATTGTATTTTTTTAGTTACCACGGTATATCATAGTGACAAACTCCTGGCAACCACTTTTCGAAGGGAAAACTACCTTACAGGCATTTTTATCTGTCGCTGACCTCATACAGACATAACAGATGCGGTTAATCTCCGTCTTCCGTAACACCTTTCTCCTATGGGAGAGAAAGCGCCCCTCCCTTTTTCTGACCACCTATATCCATTCCCCTCCCTTTCTTGCATACTTAACCTGCTGCACCCCCACTCCCTTAGAGGCAGCATGAGATGGAGAGACAGAGAGAGGCAGCCTGGGATTGTCTGCAGAAGGAGCAAAGCAGAGCGGGGGAGGAAGAGGAGAAGATGGCGAGGGAAAGGGAGAGGCAGCGGCGGACGGAGATGGACAGAGACAACAGGCAGCTGGCCAGAGAGCAGCGTGTGCAGTAAGGGATGGGCGCTCAAGCGTTCGCACTGCACTGCAGTGCAACACTTACACTCACTCTAAATCACACCTTTAGCGGCAGACAGGAAATATTATTCACAATATTTTCGAGCACAATTTGTGAATGACCCACCTGTCTCTCTCTCCCTCTCCCTCAGTCAGGAGTATCTGGACAAGCAGCTGTACACCAACAGGCCTACAGCCCACTACTTCACACAGTTCAACAACTGCTCTCGCTAGCGCCGCCTGCCTGTATCCGTCGTATTCTGCAGATTTTCATCCCTGCATGAAGCAACAGCTTCATAAGTCCAAAATGACTTTGTTTTCTCCAAAGTTTGTCTTAAAGTTGAAGGATACCTAAGTTAAATATCAAAGTCAAAATTTTGTGATGTACACTTGGCAATGCTGATATCAGATTTTACAGCTGTATATGCCCTCAGTTATTTCCTGACCTGACATTCGAATAAACACAATCGAGGTGATGAAAAAAGAAACACTGGCATCTCTTTCGGTTTTGCTTTATCCTCATGTTTATTTGGGTCATCGTTTATCACAGCGGTCAGGGCAGTAAATTACAATTACACTGATGTTCTCTACAGCCGAAGCCCGGCCCCATCCCACCCCACATAAACAAACACTTCCAACAACACTTCCTCTTTGTTTTTCTATAGAAGCTGCAGTTGCCTTACATTTTTCATTTTGACTTTTTATTTAGGTTTTTTTTGTTTTGTTTTGTTTTATACAAAAAAAGATCGTTGACGCAATGTCGATGTAACTCCCAAAAAAAAACTCAACATGATGGCAGATTTGGGATCTGGGGATCTACTGGCTCCCCTTTCTAGGATCACTCTGTGCAGGTGTCCGAGCTCCCCAGCACTGCATCTCATTGGCCAATGTAAATTTATTCACTGTATCCTACAGTAGGCATGGAGGAGCAACACATTTCTTGTAATTAATTCATATTATGCTAAATATGGTTTTTAAACCCTTTTACTTTGTGTTTAATGAGCTTTGGAGGAGAAAGGTACTACTGAGGTCATATAAAGGTCTCACTCCAGGGTCTGGCACAGTAAGGCAGATTGACTGGACAAATATCAACCCTATACCTCACCTCTCCTGAACAAGAGCTTACTGGCCTGCTTTTACAACTAGTGCCGTTACCGAAGTGTGCAGGTCAACCCACTGTGCTACATTACTGGTACAGACAGGGACAGACCCCCACGGATCCCCAATCTGCCACCCATCTCCATGACAAGTCAGCTGAAATGCATCTTATATTTATCTTTGTGTTGAATTGGTTGTCTTTGCTTTGCTTTTCTTAATGACCAAAGCTATTGATTTTCATTTTTTTATTTTTTATTTCTTGCTTGCATTTAACTACCACTACAATGGGTGGACAAATAATTTTTTTGTCTTTTCTACTTTTCTATTTGCCTTTTTATCTATATGCTAATTTTCTAAAACAACCACATTACTACTGACATTTACCAGAAAAAATAGAGGTCTCATATGGTTGTTAAAATAAAAAACACTTTCCCCGTTGTCCGACAGCATTAAAAGAAGCAAAAGACAAGAACAAAACAAATGACTTGCACATTTTTACAAATGAAGAAATCACACATTCTTTTGTGTTTTATTTACATTCAGTGACATTTTAGGTCCTCTCTTTCTAAACGTATTGGCTCTCTCTCACAGTCCCCACTCCCTTCCACTCTCACAGAATACCAGTCATGGCCGACTGCCACAGTTAAATTCAAGACAATGGTTCTACAGTACTGAAACATGATCGTTTTCTATCCCAGAATCATAGAGCATACATTCTACGTGTTAAGTTTGAATGGGTATGGAAACTCCTTTGGGCCAACCCAAGAGAGCAAAGACTGCAAGCAAGACTTTGTATAGTAGACCTACGGAAACCTGCTCGCTTACTTCCTAGGGAGATTCTGCCGCGACAGGAAGAGAGGATCCGTCAGTATTCGGCTGATACGGTTTCATACACAATAAAATGGGGAAACAGCTGAAGAGTACAGCACAAAAATAGAACTAACCACTGGTGGGGAAAAATTCACATATTCATAACAGCCTGCTATATAGATAATGTATCTGTTATATATTGTAAACATGTACTATTCTCCGCAGATATTTCATATGTTTTCACCGTGCTTCTGATATAAAAGTGATACTTCTTTTTGACACATTCTACATCTATCCAGTATGAAACTTGGCAAATGTATTATTGAAAATATCTCTTAGTGTGTATTCCTATATTGGTAAAGAGAAAATAATAACAGCTATAATCATACATTAATGCAGTTAATCAAAATCAAATCATATAATAACCCTAAAATGTAAATGAAACCTGACCAAGTCAACCAAAACTTCTACATATTTGTATTTTTACAAAAATAAAAAAATGTTCATTATAATGCCATTCATTTTTGATAATCAAAATACAAACAATTGCTAATAAGAAATATGATTGTTGGTCTCAAGACACTTAAATGGCAGATAGTGTTTGACAGTAATACATAATTTTAAGATCTCCAAACTACAATCCAATAATCTTAAACTATTTTGTCTCGATGCTACGCTTTCACTGTGACGGTTTTGGTGCTCTGGGTGTCAGTCCGCATCCGGCTCCCTCTCTCTCTCTCCCTCTCCCCTCCCCTCTCTCTCTCTCTCCCTCTCTCCCTCCCTCTCCCTCTCTCTCTATCTCTCTCCCTCCCTCTCCCTCTCCCTCTCTCCCTCCCTCTCCCTCTCTCTCTCTCCCTCCCTCTCCCTCTCTCCCTCTTTCTCTCTCTCTCTCTCTCCCTCTCTCTCTCTCCCTCTCCCCTCCCTCTCTCTCCCTCTCTCCCTCCCTCTCCCTCTCTCCCTCTCTCCCTCTCCCTCCTTCCCCCTCTCTCCCTCTCTCCCTCTCCCCCTCTCCCCCTCTCTCCCTCTCTCCTTCCCTCTCCCTCTCTCCCTCTCTCCCCCCTCTCTCCCTCTCTCTCTCCCTCTCTCCCCCTCTCTCCCTCCCCCCTCTCACTCCTTCTCTCTCTCACTTTCTCCTTGCCAAGCCAAGCAGCAAAATACGTAATTTTTTTACAGAGAGGAATTTCGTCCATCTTATTCTTTTGGCACTCCCTTCTTATTTGATACCCCGGTGGGACGTGAGATTTTACCCCCTAGTTATCACTTCCTACAGTTATTTGTGGTAACATTGAAAAAATGGCACACCATGCTAATCTCTTTTACAATTAGGTCAGACAATTATATGACTGACACAAGGTAAACATGGACACAAAGACACAATGGGGCAGATAGAAAGCGCGAGAGAGAGTGAGAGACAGTAAGGACTTTCACTCAAGATGACCCATAAGCGACGTTAATGATTGACATGTGCGAAGGATGACGTGCAAATGATTTTTAGGATTTGTCCTTGCTGTTGCGTGTGCTGCATGTGCATCAGTGTGTTTCCCCGTCTCCTCGCTCAGGCAGTGGTATCAAGCACATTGGCTGAGCATTGCTCTGGTCAGTCTATGTCTCGGTGTGGCTGGAGTTAGTCGGTCCCTTATGAAGAGGTTGAACCGATGGTTCGCTATGGCTATGTGTTAGTCTGGCAGTGTGTTTTCCCACCAGGTTTGTGCGTGAGTGCAGTACTTTTGTCCGGTGCTCAGTCAGTCACTTAGGGGTGTGTCCGGCTGTCTGTGTTTATCGCCCCCCCCCCCCCCCCACTTCCTTCAGTCCAGAATTCCAGTGATGGAGTTTGAGGTTCCCGAATTGGCCGGGGGCTCGGTGATGGTGTCGACCGGAGAGGTGGCCCCCAGGCCTTCCTGATCCCCAGGGTCCCCCACCACATCCAGCTTGCCCACCTGGCCGATGAAGGAGTCGTCCTTGCTCAGCTGGGTGACCTCACTGCCACCCAACTCCACCAGGTTGCCTTCACTGCCCGTTTTGCTCTCAGCACACAGAGACGGCTGACAAGCAGTCCCCTTCTCTTCATTGTCGCTAACAGAGGGAGCAAGAAGTAAACACTTGTACAGGAGGGGAAACATCTTACAAGACGTAGACATTTAGACTCAACGCCTGACATGATATTAAATGGGGCTAGCGAGGAACAGAAAACCCTACCTATACAGTGAAATGACACCTCTCTGTCAAAGACACAGAGTCGAAAACATTAAGTGACTAAAAACACATAGTCAAACAAATTGCCAGGCAGAGATGGTTATTATCCCCAAACAGAAACAGTGCACCACATACCTTTCAAGAGATCTGCATAGCAGTGTGAGAGCATTGGAAAAAAGATAGAAAATGAGCTAGAAGTATTCATTATTCAATAAAATACATCAGCTGAGCATTGTGAAGCACGTGCTGTCTTTCCTGCTTACCAGTAAGAGGAATAGGCCTGTGACCATGTGTAGTGGTTTGTACTGGTATATGTATGTGCGAGTAAGACACATGGCATAATAACCAATTTGAGCTTGTGGACACACCTGTATTCCCCAAATGTTTCGTCCTTCATTGGACGAGCCTCAGAATCCACTTGGCCCTCCTCCTTGTCCTTGACTGAAAGAGAGAAAACATTTTTATCCACCCTTGGTGTGCACACAACGGGAGCGAGGTGGCTTCTCTGAGAGATGGACCAACTGTGAACAGCACGGTGTCAGTTGACGGCCTCTGTTTTAGCTGTGCAGCAGCTTGTTACTGGAACCTTTTCCCCCCACTTCCTGGTAAGTTGATGCCTTTGGGCGCGGTTGTGGAGGTGTGGTGCACTTTTGTGTAGCTGTGTTACCTGAATACTTGCCCCCCTTGGTCCTTTTGATGAGGCAAAGAATGAGCAGTACCAGCAGGAGAGCCAGGATCGCACTGATGAGGCCAATAAACCAGCTCTGGGTTGCAAAACCTTCCTGCATTTTAAACATCTCTTTTGGAGGCACAAGGAGAGCAATGGACAGAGAGAGAGAAAATGGGGATGTTAGCTTCCAGAGTAATGGATAGGCTGATTCACTCATGACTAGAACCTCTGTGTGAATACTTAATGATTACGACTTGCTTGCTTATGGAAAAAATGTTATACAAATGTCTTAAAAACCTATGTATTAATGGGATAATTCTGCTCAAAGATGAACCTGAGTGACAGACAGCCAACATTAATTTTTGCAGCTCTACTCAACAGTAAAATTACATTGGGTATGCCTAGATGGCCAGATTGCTCCAGCAGGTTTTGGAATTTGGCCATGACGCTAGGCTAACACCCCCACAAAGTGCCAATGGGCAGTTTAGTGAGTCATCAGTACCATCAGTAGACCAGGCTAGTCTCCCACTTCCTTCAGAGTCACTTCCAAATCATTTTTACTTGTAGATTACAGAAGTTCCCACTGCTTGGCTACCTAAATTTACCTAGGTAAAAGGTACCTTTTACCTAGAAGTTTTCCCATTCAAGTATTAACCAGACAAAGAAATGGACATAGAAAAACAAGGGTTCCTGCAATTAGTGATGAGCTGAGGGGTGCTACCTTTGCCCTCCGTCTGGATCTCCGTCTCCCAGAAGGTTGTGTTGCTATGCATGAAGTGTAGATGATAGTGGGATCCTGGCTGCAGGCCCTGAAGCTGATAAAAGGACTGGGAGGAGTTCAACTTCTCCGATGACTGCCACTCACCACCACCTGCACAACAGACGGCAATAGCTTCAGCAGGTACAATGGGTTAAAAATGGTCTGACTGCGACAGTTTTGTAGAAGAATATCAGCACATCGCGTGATTCTCTGTAATTTAATTCCACACACAACACGCTGTGATGGTGGAAGAACCCATCGGTGTGTGCCCCCCCGCATCTCTCACCCTTCTTGTTGAGGTAATAAATGCGGAAGTTGATATTTCTGTGACTTGCTTCTGACACCCAGCTCAGATTTACAGACGTTGGTCCAACAGCCATGCTAATGTTGGAAGGGGGCACTAAAGTAAAGTAGAAAAAATGGGCAGTCATTTGATGGGAACATGGTCCGATTCTTGCGGCAATAAACAACTTCAGTAGCAACTATACTGCATCGAAACCAATCTGTGGTCTGTGATCTAATCTACCGTAACAGCAGTCAGACAGGCATTAGATAATATTTGCTTAAATTAACTATTTGATATGATTTAGTTTGGGCAGGAACCCACAGTCATTTGGTGTATGATGGATACTTAAATTGAAAAGCCAATTTATTATTACAAAGATTATTAATTCAAAAAGGATACAACATTTCTAATCAGATCATGCGACTGTTATGAACATAAGGAACATCATTAGATGCGTCCAGGAAATCCTCTCAGCACTGAAAAAGCTTCAGCTGACCATGTGGTGTGTCGTACATACAGTTATATAAATTACATTATTATTGCCCCAGACTGTTGGAAGAATACCGCAAGAAATCCACAGAATTTCCTCCGTCATGTCTATTTCTGAGACACCCAACGAGGAGATTCCCTCCAGTTTGTCTACGCATGGCAGTGCTGAAAAGCCTTTACTTCTGCGCAATCTGATTTGACCCTGTCACGGGGAGACGATATACAAGGGCTCATTCACTCCCACGGAGAACTGTTTCTAGACACTCCTGGTTTTACATTGTTTTGGAATGCTACCTTTGCAGAGCAACATCCGTACCAGACGAACCTAGAAAAGCTAGCTCCAGTGAAGACTGAAATCCAATGGAAGCCCGAGAAAGGGCCAGCCTCAGTGACTGCAGCTACCCTATCCGAGGGCTCCCAAAGCCAGATGGAACATTTAGATGACTATTGCAAGGTTAACCTACTGACACGTTGGGGAGACCATGTAAGCTCACATGAAGGTTTTATTTTTCCTGAAATCTCTCCAAAATTAAAGTACTCAAGTTACAAAACTCAGGTCACCTATTTGGGACATATAGTAAGACAGCTGATTTTAGCCGTCCAGACAGCTTTAGAATTTTTCAAATCCTTTAAGCCAGTTATTACACATTGGATGTTGTAACACGGATTTGGATTTGATAAACCTGTGGCCTGCTATTCTCAGAAGCTAAATGGACAACAAAAGGCCTTTTTCATAAAAGAAAGGAAAGATGTGGTTATCAGCATCAGGTCTATTTATTCAGTGGATTATGTTATCTTACAGTAAGTGCACCTTTATTTAGACAACAGAAGCAGGAACATATTACAGGTGCGATAACGTATTCATGGGGCTAGCACAGTCCCACCTCCATCCAGCAGGGTGGCACCCTCCCTAATGATGGCCTCCCCATCTCCAGAAGTGGTGCGACCTCTCAGTATGAACCGGTAGCGGGCATTAGGCTCCAGCTGCCTCAGGGTGACGTGAGAGACAGTATGGTCATCGATAGTCTCCACCTGCATAGGGCTGTCTTCTGTGTCCACAACTGGGGAAAAGAGAGACAGAGGAAGATGAAATTGAAAAGAAACTTGCATATATCAGGTAAGACGGGCGGTAAACCAACAGGTAGACTGATGCACCACATTCAGATTCAGGTAAAAAGCAAGAGGAGGCAGACCGACAGGGGGTGTGACTCACTCTGTTGGTACTGCAGCAGGTACCCTATCAGCATCCCATTGTGCTGGGCAGGGGGCGTCCAGTGAAGGGTCAGCTCCGTCTCCGAGGGGCTATCGAGGCGCAGGGAGGTTGGCGGACTGGGCACTGCAGGTGGGCAGGAACCCAACAGTTAAGGGATCGGGAACGATGCCGGAATCCAGCTAGCTCCTAATCACCTCCTGCTCTTTCCACATTTCTGTCACTTCCACCTCACCCCTCCCCTTTTCGGTTCCTCCCTCCCTCTCTTACCTCCTTCAAGGGTGTGGAAGGCTAGCGGCTCTGAGAAGGGCCCCTCTCCCTTGTTGTTGAAGACGGCGACGGACACAGTGTAGTGGGAGTAAGGGCGAAGGCCTGTCAGCAGCTTCTTTTCCTCGCTGGACCCGGTCTTTAGCACCACCCTGCTCTCCCATTCTCTCTCGACCTCCCGCTCTTTCCTCACACCCTTCCGGTGCCCCCCCACAGGGCCAACGAGCCTCAGGCGGACCTGCAAGGGAAGATGACAGAGCAGCCAAGGTAAAAAGGGAGGCAGAGAAGACGGAGATGGATCGGCCACAGGAGGAGGTAAGACTCTGAATTACAGGATGGCATTGAGGACACCTTTGTCATTCTGTGAAAAATTGCTAGACTTGAATCCCTGTTTACCTTGTAGCCTAGCAACTGGCCACGGACGGAATTCCTGTTCACTGGAGCCCACTTCACCTTGACCACAGTGCTGTTGATCAGCTCCACCCCAACATCCATGGGGGGCTCCAAGGGGGCTGACGCACAGAGGGGGAGCAAAGGAAGGAATGAGGGCAGGAAACAGCTCTAATTGCTCGTGAGTAAACTAATAGGCCAGCCAATGGTGGCAGAGAGAACCAATCAGTGAAAATCAGATAAATGAGAGCACAGCTACACACAAACAACAGACGGTCTCAGAACATTTTAAATGAACATTTGGAAATGAACAACTTTAATCAACGTAAAGCACTGGAAGAAGAAAAGTAAAAGTACACTTACTGTCCTCTCCGGAGTAGCCGATCTCGGGGTCAGGTTCTGGGGCTTCCCCAAGGTCATTAACAGCCTGTACTCTGATCTCGAAGGCGGTGAAGGTGTCCACGTTCGCAACCACGAAAGGGGGCGAGGTGGTGTAGTTCTGGTGCCAGTCAGGACCCTGGCCAATCACCTCCCTCCACATCACCTTGTACCGGAACCCAGGGCCGCCGGTGCTCTGCCTGTCCATCTCCTGCACAGGGGCGAGGAGGAGGAGGACCCGTCAGCGCACACCACCAAAACGCACAGGCACGCACACCTCAGCCGCTTCAAAAGGTCCACTCCTCTAAAGCGTGAAGCAAAGAGCTGAACTGACCCTGAAGCCCATCCGAAACGTTGAGTGCCGCTGTACCCACGCCCTTCATGGCATGTGTGTTTGTGTTTGTGTTTGTGTGCAGGGCAGCCATGAGCTTAAAGTGACTCTGAAATCGCACGCCTCGTACCCATGAAAGCTGAGAGCCACATGAGCCCGACCCACCTCCCACATGATCATCAGGGTGTCTGGGGTGTTCAACTCACTCCTCACGTCTTCGGGGTTGGTGTCTGGAGCTGCAGAGGAAGTCAAAGGGCGTCAGCCCTTACAGATATACAATAGGGCGCAACCTTGTAGTTAGACATTCAGTGTCGCCGCAAACATTGAGCATACCTGTGGGATGAGGGTGAATAATCCACACAAGTAAGCAGCAGGGGAAAGTTTAAGGCAGTAGGGGAAAATCGATAGTTATTTTTTTAATTGCACTAATAAAAAAAAAACTTCTTAAAGTCTCTTAATTTTCAATCTGGTGCTCAGCTAATCAAGTCAGGTTCTCAGCTAATCAACTCAGGTGGTACCAACTGCACTGATATAATAAAAGAGCAAGCAATTCAGCAATGGTGGCTTGGGTAAAGTGGAAGGCACACTGTATAAACACACCGCTGCCCAAGAGATCCCGCAAAGGCGTTCGTGCTTGTTCAAAACACAAGTCCATCAGTGGCAGTGGCTCTCCATTTGTTCTCCTCACAAGCTTGGCTAGTCCTTACCAGCAGGGGGCGTTTCGTGCAAGTCAGAAGGCAGGCTGGCTTTGCTCTTTCCCACGTCATTGATGGCCGTGACCCGGAAACGGTAGGAGCCAAAGGGTTGCAGCGTGAGTTTTGCCCGCACCATATCTCCTGAGATCCGCGCAGCCTCCTTCCATTCCCCCATGCTAAACTTTTGCTCCTCAACTTCCACCACAAACTCTGGACAGCCGGAGACAGAGAGGTTATGCAGCAATACACCAGGAGTCAGTAAAACACAGATCTGACATTGCTATAGATCCGGGTGGGTGAGAAAGAAGGGTAACAGAATTTGAGCAGAGAGAGAGAGTACAAGAAGGGTAATCCGTGTGATGAGCAGGCACATATGTGTAGCGTACAGTCCAAGTGTAGCGTACAGGCTAAAGACTACAGCAGTGACTGAGTAAAGGTACATTTATTCAAAGAAACAATGGGCTGTGAACAACCAGTGTGGTGTAGAGGCCATGCAGCGCGTACCAAGGACGGGGCTGTTATGTTCATCTCCAGGGATCCAGCTGAGAATCAGGCTGCGATCCTCCAAGTCTGAGAGCTTCAGGAGTGTGGGAGGGTCTGGTTTGTCTTTGGACATAGGACAAAGGAGAGCAGTAAAGAATACACCAGGGAAAACCTGTGTTTAAACTGTGTTTCAATAGTTTGGATCTCCTGTGGTGCCTACTTGTTAGGAGTGAAGTGTTCAGTTTGGGTGTGGTTGTCGTACCTGTGATGGAAATAGAGCCGCTGGCTTCAGCCATGTCCAGCTTTGTAATGACTTCACACTTGTACACGCCCTCATCCTCCGATTGGACATTTGAGACTGTGAGGGAGTAGCCATCCATCAGATACCTGAAAGGATTTCAGCCATTTATTTGATTTGCCTTAATAAGATCTTTTCTGACCAGGCCTTCACAGCACATATCATATGACGTGTAGTCACACACGGCTGACTTGACTTCTGCTTTTTTAAGGTGAACACGTCGTTATTTCACTCCTCACAATTATGTTGAAGAAAAGGTACAGAAAGGAGTTATACATGAATACACATATTTTACTGGCAGGAATACATCAATATGAAAGAGTTATAATAAATAAGATTATGAAAAAATGCATAAATTCACAGTTATCAGGAAATAGTGCCATCCAGTCATAAAACAGAGCCATCAGGAAATAATGGTGTAATCCAGTAATAAAATCAGACATGATACACTCTCAAATGATTAAGATCTGCTCTCCTTCTTGCTCTTCGCTTCAAAAACAAATTCCCCAGGATCCCTTAGTGAATGGGGGTTGGACCACTTATTTTCCATGGCAGTACGAAGTAGGCCTTTACGTAGTCTGTGTCGCGCAGTGGGCAGCCACGCCTTCCTCAGCCAAGAGGGAGGGCTCTAATTGGACATTGTTGTGTCAACAATCCTAGGCCTTTAAATGAGCCAGCAAAGCTGCCTCGGGGAGAGAGAGAGAGAGAGAGAGAGAGAGAGAGAGAGAGAGAGAGAGAGAGAGAGAGAGAGAGGAAGGTCTTTTTTTTTTTGTTTTTTTGGAAGAAAAGGTTGCGTTTGGAATGGTCTATGGTTTTGAAGGGTTTATTATTTGAGTCAAATTTGTGAAAATATACTTTAATTTGGTTTCCACCAATATGGGTGATTTGTTTTGAGTTTCTGCCTCTTTTCTGTTTTGTCGATTTGGTTGAGAAATGCCAAATAAAAGGCAAACACCCTCCCTCCGTGTCTCCATCTCCTGCCCCTCTCGGACGCAGCATGCCCTCGCGTGTTACAAAGTCATTTACATAGTAACTTGAAAAGTAATTTACGTAGTCATTTAGCTGATACTGATACAGGCACAGACATAAAATCCAGCCACAATGATGAGACCTGTTTGGATATTAAGACTAAGCTACGTGAGAGGCTCGTGATTGCTACAACATTTTTGTCGCGGCGGCCACAAAACCATCAGAAGCGGCCTTCACGAAACGCGTGTCGAAGTGCTATCACTTTGGTCTGTCTGAAGTCAAGGCCAATGAATAAGAAACTGCAAAAACACTTCCTTCTGCAAAGCCCTTCACTCCAGGCTTTCACACCTGAGGCCGGTCTCAGATACGAATCAAACAGAGACTGGGGAATTTCGCCATTTTCTCACGCTTGACAAAAGGCGATTACCCATAACCCCATTCACAGGCCTGCTTAGCTTAAATCATGGACATAAATGGTCATAAAAAAACAACGTGCAGGTGCCCGTTTTCAGCCTGAGCAAACAATCTCTTTCATTAGGGAACGATGCGCGTCATAAACCTTCAGTCACTCTGCACAGCTTTTCAGGAAGGCCTCTGGTGGTCCTCAAACCTGCGTGCTCTCATTTCCAGCGCCCCACAGAGGGTTCCTTCAGGCTGTCATTGGACGCTGTTCGCGGCTACCCTCCCCACAGACAGACAACGCTCATCTAACACCGACGGGGCATGTTGAGACCTGACAAATTAAACATCTCACAGTCCACCAAGCAAAAAATGGTTTCTAAGCTCTACGGACGAAAATAACTGTAGTCCTTTTGATTCATTTGAATAATTTTTCTAACAGGAACCAAAGGCTGCAGAAAACTGAAAAACATTTTTTGTTTTCTATGATAATAGAATTTTTTTTTTTAAATTCTATAACTAACTAAGGCTAACAACGGATATTTAATAAAATTACCTTTAAAGCAGTTTTAAATAATTATAATTTAACTGTCTTTCTTTGATATATTTAATATATGTTTTAATATAAATTTACTGTATTGAAAACCAAAAAAGCAGTTAACTTTGTTTACCATTTAGGTAAAGAAACACATTTACATACGAGCAGTGTATCCACAGGAATACGTTTATTTATACCAATTTATTATACTATTATAATAATAATATAATAATAAATTTTATTATTTATTTTTGGTACGTAAAAATGATTTACATTTTATTTCCTTCACAGTGCACTAAAAAAATAAAATAAACGTGGAATGGTCTTACACTGTGGCACAGTTGCGTTGCTATATTACAACCTTACAGCCAGGACTACCACGCCTTACTTGTCATTTGACATTGATTCGTGGATCTTCCAGCCATTCTTCCTCCACTGAATCACTGGCTGGGGCAGTCTGGGGTCCACCTCAGCCAGGCAGCTCATCTTGGCCATCTGTCCACGTTGCACGTACAGGGAATTTGGCGGGGTCACTATTACCGTCTTGTCTGATGTAGGAAAGACGAGTTAGGTTGTGCGCATACACCTGTGATGCATTGAAAAACTGACACTGACGTGAAACCAAGAAGAGACAGGAGCAGAGGATTGTGTGTAAGCTTTGTTTTCTTTGCAGGTGCTCCGCAAATTCCAACAGAGCGAAAGACACAGTCGCGGTTTGCCTTGCCTTTACTGTAAGCATGAAAGCATGCGTGTGTGAATGGATGTATTTGTCTGTGTGCATGCGTGTGTGTATAACTGTCTGAGCAAAGTGCCACATGTGACTGCACTCACTCAACACCTCCAGCTGGGCGCTCATGGACAGGTTGGCACTCAACACGGAGCAGGTGTAGAATCCGCTGTCCTCTCTACTGGTGGCGGAGATCTGCAGGGACCCGTTGGCCAGCTGGGAGGCCCTGTGGTTGTGTGTCTGCAAACCGGTGCTTTCACTCTCCCTGCAAGGCCACGGTACACAGCGGTCACACGAGGGAGACGCCCTTGGCAGTAGGGCCACAGCAAAGCCACGGTACACAGCGGTCACACGAGGGAGACGCTCTTGGCAGTAGGGCCACAGCAAAGCCACGGTACACAGCGGGCACACCCTTGGCAGTAGGGCCACAGTATGCAACAGTCCCACACCCGGCCCAGCCATGACAAAGCACCCCAGAGCCAGTGGCAAGACCGTGATCTCACCATGTGACTTTGGGTTTGGGGGAGCCAAAGGACTGGCAGTCAAGCATAGCTGTTTGTCCTTCGGTCACTGTGTATGTCTGTCCACTGTCCGTCAAAATCTGAGGGGCCAGCTCTGACAAAGAGAGACGGTGGTGGGGGGGTTAGTGCTCACTTTTATTATATCATCAAAACTACAAACGTAATCAAACAACTAACAAAGAAACAAAGGGGTATTTTAAGAAGACTGACAATACCCTTACAAAAGACACACTGAGACACACTGAGCCATGAGCCACTCACCGAGTACATACACATAGGCGTTGTGCAAGATTGTCCCATGCTTGTTGGAGGCACTGCACTGGTACACTGCCGTGTCACCAAACCCCACATCAACCAGTTTCAGACTGCCTCCCTGCACGGTGCGCCTGGAGTCAGGATCCACGCCTGCAGAGAGCACAGAGTGGCACATGGCACATGGAGGAGTTATCCATTCAAATGCAGACACTGCATTGGTGGAGCTTGAGTTGTCGTGTTTGCGGTGGGCGGGGAGGGAGGCGTTGCTTCACTGACTTGAGATGGGGTCGCCGTTGAGGCTCCAGGTGACCGTAGGGGTGGGGATGCCCTCTGTCTTGCAGTCTAGCCACACTGTTTCTCCCGGGGCGTACAACTGGCTCTCCGGCTGCTTGATCCAGTGTGGAGCCGCTGCAGCAGTACACAATGCAAAACTCATCATAAAGGAATCATCGCCTTTCCGGATCAAAGGGCAAGTTTCATTGTTTCTCAACGAACACGACATCGCCCAGCTCCAGTGGGCACTTGTGAAGGTATGCTGTTTACAGAATGTGATTGACGGAATTGGAAGAGCAGAGCTGTAAGCGATGGGACGTGGGCATGGCTCGTACCCTCTACGGTGACAGTGTAGATGTGCTTGGCCGTGCCCTGACTGTTGCGGGCGGTGCACTGGTACTCGCCGTCGTCCGTTTCGACCACACTGCTAAAGCGCAGCACCCGGCCAAAGTTCACTATGAAGTGGTGAGACTCAGACAGGGACCCGTCCTTCCTCGCCCACTCGACAGTGGGAGTGGGACTGGAGAGAGAGAGAGAGAGAGAGAGAGAGAGAGAGTGGCCGTGATTGAGAGAGAGTGAGAGAGAGAGAGAGAGAGAGAGAGAGAGAGAGAGAGAGAGAGTGAGGGCACCAGCGGGGGGTCCAATACTGCCAGGGTAAGTATAATACACTCACAGGCCCTGAGGGATGCACTCCAGCTCCAGACTGCTGCCCACCAGGGCTAAGTAAGAGCTGTGTGATCCAGTGGGTCGCATTAGCTGGGGCCTCCGGTTCCGTACCACTGAGTTAGCTGTAGAGAGGAGGAGAGGGAGGGGTGAGTGGAGAGAGAGGAGAAGGGGTACAGGTGAGAGAGAGGGGGGCAGAGGGAGGATGAGCGATAGGGGGTGCGAGAGTGGGTGGGAGAGAGAGGGAGAGAGAGAGGGAGACCAGTGAGGTCATGATAGCTGTTGCAATCAAAGTCGACCCAATCATCGCAGACACAACCAGGACATGAAGCCCAGTCCTGACCTCATTAAATCCCAAATGGGCCACTTACAGGAGGTCACAGTGAGGGAGATGACTTACAGGAGTTCACAATGAGGGAGATGGCTTACAGGGGTTCACAGTGAGGGAGATGGTTTACAGGGGTTCACAGTGAGGGAGATGGCTTACAGGAGGTCACAGTGAGGGAGATGGCTTACAGGGGTTCAGAGTGAGGGAGATGGCTTACAGGGGTTCAGAGTGAGGGAGATGGCTTACAGGGGTTCACAGTGAGGGAGATGGCTTACAGGGGTTCACAGTTAGGGAGATGGCTTACAGGGGTTCACAGTGAGGGAGATGGCTTACAGGGGTTCACAGTTAGGGAGATGGCTTACAGGGGGCCACAGTAAGGGTGATGGGCTCTTTGGGCAGAATGGTCCTGGCACTGATGTACTGGGCATGGCAGGTGTAGTCGCTCCGGCTGTCATCAGCGACCACGTTGGCGAAATAGAGGTTCCCATCGAGCCCCTTGGTCACCCGCTGGCTCTGCACAATGTGACGCAGATCTGGAAACAAACACAATACAGTGTTACGGTCCTGGTAACCCACAGACAAAGAACAGCGTTACGATCCCGGTATCCCACAGACACGGTACAGCGTTATGGTCCTGGTAAACCATAAGAGTGGCAGGAAGGAAGGAACTGGCAGGAAGAGATGGAAACAAAAAGAAAAGTAGGGAAATGACTGGAGCCAAGAAGGTTGGAGATTTGATACTTTGGGTCTTTCAGCTGAAGCAGGGGAATAAGGGTTGGAGAGAAACTGGAACTGGTGCCTGAAGAACGGCTGAAACAGTCTAAATAAATGTGTCTTCAGACACAAAGACTGTCGTGCATGGACAAACATGCACATAAGCACAAACAGATGTATGCACGAGACAGACACATAGACAGACTCACTTTTGTCCATCCAGTGAATTACAGGGGGCATTGAGCTGTTGGAGGGGTTACAGATCAGGGCTGTACCCTCCCCTTCCTCTACCTTCTTCTTGACCTTTTTTTCTTTCACACGAGTTGGGGCACCTGTAAGAAAAAAAGAAACTTAAGCATGGGGAGAACTAGAATAAAACACAGTCACAGTCACACAGGTACACACAGGTACACACAGTCACACAGGCACACAAAGTCACACAGGTACACACAGTCCCACAGGCACACACAAACACATAAAGACACACAGGCACAGTCACACAGATACACACAGTAACAAAGGTACACACAGTCACACCGGCATACACAAACACATACAGGCACACAGGCAAGCAGAGACACTATTACCATCTCTAATTAGCAACAAAATATACTATATATATATATATATATATATATATATATATCACTTTAAAAATTACATTTTGTCCAATTTACATGAAGTGTCTGCTTTTCTCTCCTACACACAGTTATTGATCCCATTGGAATTTCTTTTGCCAATAAGATGGTGGCATGACATCCCTTCAACACCTGTTTCTGGGGTTACTGTTCTCAAGGAAACAGAGGTTGCAAGGGAGTGATAAATATACAGGTAGATGTTCTTAACCATGTGGATAACATCATATGTGTGTGAGGTGTGTGATTGACTTCTGTTTTCCAGCCAGGAGATTTTTATTTTATTTTTAAAGTGAAGTGCCATAAAATTTGGAGAAATTATTCCTGCGAAAAGTCCCATTTTCCTGCACATATTGCCTGAAAACCCGTTAACATTAACTGAATCGTTCTGGCACTCAGCAAGGCAAACCCATTGGTAAATGATCATTTTTGATGCTTCTGATCTATAAAATCATCTTCTGTAATTTCCCCAGTGCCAGTGGAAACCCGGGGAGGGAATATGTTTCCTTTGTCCGCCAATGCAGTTTACTAACACGCATTGCTGGAAAAAGAACCGGTTCCAGCCTCCTGTCAAAGCAATGCTCCTGGTGAGCCAATCAGGCCCGACTCACTTTCTGTAAGCAGTTGAACCTCGTTGGAGACGGCCGTGCCGAGAGAGTTAGAGGCGTAGCAGCTGTAGTTGCCCTGGTACTGGTTGATGGGGCCGTGGCCAGAGGCGACAAAGGTTCCGGTACCGGGCAATATTGTCAGCTTGGGATCACTACTGGGGTCAAACTCCTGCCCGTTCTTCACCCAGCGGAACCTGAGAGGGAGCAGGTGACGGTACGGTCCAAGCTTACGACTTTGATACCACTTATACAATTAGTACAATTCATTTGAATTTGAATTTGAAACAGAGAAAAGCAAGAAAAAACATTTGACATTCGTCATTCTGTGTATATTTGAGCTTTTTTGTTTGTCATTATCATGGTCCAACGACAGTTTTCTACGGTTATAACAGAAGCGTTTGTAAGGGCTTAGTTATGTGAAATGAATGGCTGCTTCTGCAGGAGGGGACTGACGTGGGTGTGGGGTTCCCGGTGGCCTCGCACGCCATGCTGATGTCATCGGCGGTGAAGGCGACGACCAGATCCGGCTGGATAGTGATCAACGGAGGTTGCTTTACTGCGGAGGGGGCAGAGGTCAGCAGGCAGGTCAGACACACACTTAGCTGAATACCGCTCGGGGGACCGCGCATTAGCAGAACAGTGGTGCAACACAGGGTTGGCGTAATCAATGGAGGCTCGCGGTTAATGTGCAACACTGGTTCAGGTGAAAATCTGGGGATCAGGCAGAAAATGGCCGTTTGAGAACAATCAGAGCTGGAGATGTTTACACCATCTCTCTCACACGTTACATTCTGAAGCTTTAGACAGGCTAGAGAAGTTTTCCACCATCTCTCTCACACGTTACATTCTGATGCTTTAGACAGGCTGGAGACGTTTTCCACCATCTCTCTCACACGTTACATTCTGAAGCCTTAGACAGGCTGGAGACGTTTTCCACCATCTCCCTCACATGTTACATTCTGAAGCTTTAGACGGGCTGGAGACGTTTTCCACCATCTCTCTCACATGTTACATTCTGAAGCTTTAGACGGACTGGAGATGTTTTCCACCATCTCTCTCACACGTTACGGATGGGAGGGACCACAGAGAGCGGTGGGGAGCCGCAACACCGCTGGAAACGCTCAGGGATTCGTCTGGGTGTATTTTAAACGATGGGAAATGTATCGCTGTCATTTAAAAGCGCTCCCTTGAGACCCGAGAGACGGGGAGCAGATTGAGGATGCGGGGGTGGGAAGCATCACAGGCGGGGATGAAATCGGACTGCGAGGTGATATAAAGCGGCGAAATGTACCAGGGAGTAGCAATGCGGGGGGACGGGATACAGTGACTGACGGGAGGGAGTGCCTGAGCACCGGCGGCTAGCCGAAACCTCCCTGCGCTCTCTCTCAAACGCACACAAATGCACAGGCGCCACGCAAACTTAACTCATCAAGGACATTTTCATAACGTTTAGCGTCACGACTGCTTCATGAATGAGCTATGTAGGCCTTATTAATTCAAGGCATCATTTGTGTCTTAGGTTTGCTTGCTTTCCAATTCGACTAGGCCTCTTTTACACCTGTGATGCACCTGTGCTATGCTTGTGTTACGCCAGGTATTATTCCAGTGTTACAGCTGTGTTACGCCTGTACCAGTGTTAGCATAACTTTAGGGGAAAAGCCGGTAGCATTTTTTAAATGTAATGACAAATGAGGGATGGTGCTGAGAGAATCGAACTAAAGGGACCGAGGGAGCTAAAAAAAAGAGATGGCAGAGATGGAGAGATGAGAGAGTGAGAGCGAGAGAGAGGATCGGGAACTGGGAGGTTCAAGGAGATGGAGGGGGAAGGAGGGAGAAATCTAATGAAAATAATTCCCCGTGATGGAGAAAAACAAGCCACTATTCTCAGCTGATCAAATTCCTTTCTCTGCTGCAGGCACTTCTCAGTTATTGGTATGGCTGGGGTTGGAATATTTCTAACATCCTCCCCCTCTGGCCTCCTATTGCTATTGCTTGTGGAAAGTAAGCTTCTTCCTCTTCCCTTATAAATATTCCATCTGCAAAGGGGACGAGATAAACTCATCTGAAAGTACTCTTTTACTACACCAGTACTCTGCCTAGACTTACTGCTGCAGGACATGGTACAGTTTCAGTTTCAGTTGTCAGTGGTATGGCAGCAGGAGAAGCTGTTGAGCGCACAGGCAGTTAGGCAGTTTTATGTGTCAGTAAATGTCAGGAAGGGCACAGGCTTGGAAAAAGAACAATAGGGAAAACCACATACCTTCACCTATTTGGTCTGTTAATCCACGGTGGCATGCAAGGTGAGAGCATTCCGTCAGTGAAACACAGAGAGAAAAATACACATATGCAGATGCACATGTGCACACAACCACATGTGCTCAGTGGGCACACACACACACACACATATATATATATATATATATATATATATATATATATATATATATATACAAACACATCATCTCTCTCTAAGGAATGTACAACTCAACTCTCTAAGGGATGTACACATCATCTCTCTCTAAGGCATGCACAACTCATCTCTATAAGGGATGTACACCTCATCTCTCGCTAAGGGATGTACACATCATCTCTCTCTAAGGGGTGTACACCTAATCTCTCTCTAAGGGATGTACACCTCATCTCTCTAAGGGATGCACACCTCATCTCTATCTAAGGGATGTGCACCTCATCTCTCTAAGGGATGTACACCTCATCTCTCTCTAAGGGATGTACAACTCATCTCTCTCTAAGGCATGTACACCTCATCTCTCTAAGGGATGACCAACTCATCTCTCTCTAAGGGATGTACACCTCATCTCTCCTTTGCTTTAAAGCTGCAGGTACCCAGAATCTAGACAGCAACGCCCAAACTTCTCCCTGACAAATTTCAAGGCTTCTCCACTATCGATTGGCTCTCTTTGTCACAGTAAAGGTCGCAAATTGAACCTTGACCTTTCTTCCCCCGGTCCATGAGCGGGCTCGCCTGTGACCATTGACCCTTAATCTTTGGGGAGTGCAGATTTAGCATTTTACTATTCTTTTGTCTGAGTGTGTATACGAACGCATGTGAGAGAGAAACACCAACACAAAGATACACAACATGCTGTAAGCTAACTCCACAGTACTGCAGTTCAATGCAGATCTTGGCTCTAACCTACAGAACAGCACAATGCTCTCCATGAAAAATCTTGTTGACCTTACACACACAAAAGAACAGCAAAATAAACAGAATACTCACATTTGATGGGGATGTGCATGGCAGCTTGTCCCGGTCCCAGAGCAAGGGACAAGAGGAGAAAAGGGAGGACGAGACGGAGAGGGGCCCGCCGCCCCCTACAGCCCACCTGTTGACACTGCATGGAAGGCATTGCTCACTTTTCCTGCTCTAATGCACATTCACACGCTCACACCCGCTGAGGCTCCCAGACACACAGGCACGGCCGGGGCAGACCCGGCTGCTGTCGCTCTCTGGCTGCTGGGCAATGGACCGACCAGTCTGCTCTCCCCTCTCTCCGCCCTCTAGCTCTGGCTCGCCACAGAAACACGTGTCCGGTCTTGCCGGCCCCTCCCTGCCTCTCCACTACTCGCCGTCCTTCTCGCTGTCTTCCCTCTAGTCTGAAAGATGAAAGAGCAAGGGTGGGAGGGGGGTAGTGAGGGCGTGGAGGGGGAGGGGCCGTCATGGAGAGAGGGAGCCAGAGGAGGAGAGTGGGATAAAGAGGGAGAACAAGCAGGGAAAAAAGCAGGTTAATACACCTGTTGGATTGGTTGCATGAATACAAAAACACAGTTTAATGTGGAGACTGAATTGACATTAATGTGGAGACCCGTCCTTGACATGCTTCAGGGGGCTTTGACTTAAATGTGGTATTTCCCAGAACGTTTTCTTAACGTTGCATTCCTGTTTTGTGTTTGTGCATAGGAGGAGGTGAAACTGACAGAAACAGAATGATCCTTCTTGCAAGCTTGCATTTCTCCCTTGCATTGTCTTTAAGTGAAGACCTGCAGAGCTTAGACGTTTTGGCAGCAAACCACTCCAACCTGGCATTGCTGGTTCTGCCAGGGCAGAGTCTGACCTTGGAGAAGTAGAGAGGGGTGGATAAAGCCTCGAAAAGAGGAGAGACATTCGCCCACCCTCTTTCTTTTTCTCCCATCACAACTGCTCAAAACTGCCATTTTATTCTGCTGACTGCCAGTCCCATATTTTTGCAGATAAAACAAAGGAAAGAAACAGGATAGCGTAGGGAAAAATGTAAAATAGTAAAGACTATATTATCCACCAAAGCAGTTCTGCACAGATAACCAGAGGTCATTAGATCCCCCTCCACTTTGTCACATGCTATTATATCCAGTACGAGACAGGGAGGGATTTGGGCGGGACGGGTGGGAGCGGATCGTGACAGCTGTGTGGGTAATACACTACTCCATTTAATGGCATGCCTACTCTTCCAATCAGCTGATTAATTCTACCCTTGTTCTCTCTTTCTCTTTCCTCGCTCCTCCCCTTTTTCACTCGCTCCCTCGGACAGGCTTGCAGAAAATTAGCACTGAGTGCTAAGTGGATTTCTCAGGAGGGGGGTCAGCGGGTAATTACTGGCTTAGTCAGGGCCTCGGCCAGCCTTGCACAAATTTCACTGGAAGACCACAAAAAGGGAAGCTCCAAAGTGGAATGAAAGGGGCTTCAAGAGCAATGCTGCTACAACAAGGCATTGGCTCTGCTGGAGTCTGTGTCATGGAGTCATGTGCGATTGTGTGCGATTGTATGCGTATGCCTGCTTGCACAAGGGTTTATGTGTGTTTGTGCGTGGGCATACGTGTGTGTATGTGTGCGCCTGGGTGTGTAACAGAGGGAGAAAGAGTCCTTACACTAGCATAACTGTCACAAACCTGTGGGGAAACCTCAGAGCCTTCCACACCACACAGGATCACACAGGACCCACTCCATTGAAGGGGTTTCAGGTACAAGGCTTCATTGAAAAAGAGCCAAGTGCCACATTTACTGCGAGGGGACAATCAGGTTATATAGATACATAGATATGCATCGGAAGCAAGAGGAAATGAGACAGCGAGGACAAAGAGAGAGAAAAAATACTGTACAACTCACTAACTCAGACACAGAACACAAATGGCAGGTGATTTCTCTATGAAAATGACCACGCGTGTCGGTGTGTGCGAGTGCATGTTCGCGTGTGTGTGAGGGTGTGTGTCTGTGTCCTGTCATCCTGGCTCCTTTAATAATGCATGTCTTCAGCTGAGAAGATGTGTAAGAGAGGGGAGGGGATAGCCCCCGCCCCCAAAAACTGGACGGGAGTCAAGCTTTCTGCACATGAGCGAAGCGAGCAGGACAGAGTGTGGCAGAGAGAGTAAACACAGAGGTGGGTTCAGGGGAATACAAGGGAGACACGGACAGAGTAAAAGGAGGGGGAGAGAGGAGAGATGGGGGTGTTCTAATTCAAACAGACCCCCTGCAGAGTTAATTATTAATGGCCTTCCCCTCCCTGTCTGTACAATTTGCCCTAAATTCACCCAAATCCATTATTCATGTTCACAACTACTCTCCGCATATCTGTTGTTTTTCCAAAATGGTATCGGTATCTGTCTCCTTCAGTCTCCTTCCATGTGGCAACCCTAACTCCCCGCTCCTAGGACTAAAGCAGTGACATAACTCCCGGCTCTGAAATCTGTGAAACGAACGGCCACCAAACGCCATCCCGGCCCTGTAGGAAAGCTCAACGCACCGCAGAGACAATTAAAAATGAGGCGCCGCGACGCTGGGCCCCCGCCTTGTTGATGGCGATTGGCGATGTCCATGCGAGGAGGCGCCGGTTACTGATGAGAAACCCTGTAAACCCTGCAGGTTTTCCCCACCTTCCATCCAGGCACCCCACTTCTGGGACTTGCCTCGCTCTGCGTAGCCCTGCATGGACGCCTTTGATCGCCTTTAATAGCACACACACTCTTTTTAGCGGAGCGCTAAATATCTCCCCAAGTCAACTGGAACTACTCTGCCAGTTTAAATGTAAGAGACTCTACGTTTTTTTTAAGTATCTTTTGATAATACCTAAAGTTTCTTTTCTTATCCATGCGCATGACGCAAGTCTGTATATACCTCCCACCCTGAGCCACTGTGCAACCCCTGTTCCTGTCGATTCGAGGCGTCCTGCCAAGAACTGCAGACTGCAAATAGTAGCCCAGGGCCTAGATTAGCGGATTAGCATTGTCACAGACAATGGGCGATCTGTTCGAAAACATTCAAGAATATGATTTACAGTATAATATAAACGTTCAAAATATAATCATTCATAAATAGAAATGTAACATAATGTAAATCTTCACACTTTCTGAAAACTAACATTTATTTTTCAATCCAGGGCCCCCTGTGAATGCTGATTGTTGTACCTCCTATTTCTTAACTTATGAGGAGGTTCAACAAAGTTGGTAATCTAAAACTGAACTGAATTTTTGTGTACAATTGTACCATGAGAACATTAAAACATATAATTAAGTTAACTGGGAATCTGATCAAACAGTGAAATTTTCCAAGGTAAAACTAAATCCGTTAAACAATCAATTACCAATTGAAGGGCAACAAAAAAAGGTTTAGAAATGAACTTTTTTTGCTGGCAAATGCACACATCTCCTACAAAAGGTCACTGCTAAAAGATTCCTGCATGCACAAAGGGGCTGTGGGAGCTGTGATGAGTACCACTGCTCTACAAACCACACCCTACAAACCAAACCCTACAAAACACGCCCACAAACCACACCCTACAAACCACACCCTACAAACCACTGCTCTATGGACCACACCCTAAAAACCACACCCTACAAACCACACCCTACAAACCATGCCCTACAAACCACACCCTACAAATCTCACCCTACGAACCACGCCCTTAAAAAACCACGCCCTACAAACCACACCCTACAAACCACGCCCTACAAATCACGCCCTACAAATCACGCCCTACAAACCTGTTTCCACCATGATAGGCAGAGACATGCATGGGGAGGGAACACACACTTAAGCCCCAGTCTTTGTCTCGGGATCTGAAATGCCCAGTCTCACGTTGGCAGAGGCAAGTATCTGCAATGCCTTTTTATATCGTCCCTTGGAGAGCCTGTGCGACCTATGTCTATCAGGGTTAGAGTTATCAGGGAATCCAGATAACTCTATACTGCAAAACTCAATAATGCAGCAGGATCTTGCTTTTAGAAGAGCAGGGATCCCATCAAATGACTAATTGATTTAATTGGGTAATTAAGGGTTGTAGTGTCAGGAAAACCAGACACAATGGGGCCCTCCAGCACTGGAGGCATGCAGGCCTGTCTTATGCCCAGCTCTTAAATTACGCTCCTGCTAATTGGTGCCGTTAAATAAATTATTAATCTGGACTAATTTTCAAACAAACCGATACAGTGGCTTTTTGGCATAAAAAGACACAAACAATGACAGCCCCAGGACAAGGCAAAAGCTCTTAGACGTCTACTCAGTCGGTAAAGAATGAGCTCTTAATGTCATCTTCATACGCTATGCTTTTTCCACATAGTTTATAGTGACCTGTTGGCATCAGTGTATCAATTGTATCTGTTGTATTTGTACAATTGTAGTAAAGCACTCTGAGATGCAAACGTTGTATGAAATGTGCTATATAAATATAAATGATATATATATATATATATATATATATAATATTATTACATATAAATTATTATTATTATTATTATTATTATCATTATTATTATCATATATATTTACCATTTCGTTCTTGTCATAACTCACTCTGGATAAGATTTGCCAAATGAATCAAATCTAAATGCCCCTTATTGTATCGGTTGCTTCTGTGTGCGACTCCTTACCATTCCTTCCAACATGCACTGGCCTTTGTACATAGGGTGCACTGTAGCTGAGAGAGAGTGTGTGTGTGTGTGTGTGTGTCCTGCTAATTGGGGCCTCAGTGAGGCACATACAAGCCACGGTCCGTCTTCACTCATGTCAGTAAAGCGTCAATACGCTGAACCTTGACCCCGTTATTTCCCCTCCGGTCGCTCCTTCCATCCTGTCACTTTGTGTTGTGTGCCACTCCCAGTCCCCTTCCTCCCTCCCCACCCACCTCGTATCGATCTGTCCATCTCCCTCTCTCTCTCTCTCTCCTTCCCTCTATCACCTCCTGTCTCTTCTCTCCTCCAATTATCTGCCCATTCCTCCCTTCCTCCTCACTACACATCAGCAGTGTTGCTCTTTTCCAGCTGTGCTGACCCCCCCCTCTCTCTCTCCTTCCCCCTCTCTCTCTCTCTCTGGTGCTGCACCTCCCCACATCCCTCATTAAACTTTTTAATCCTGCACACATCACTCACCCGTCTCTGTCTTTATTCTTTATTTATTTCTTTTAACACTCTCTATCACTCTTTTTAAAATAATAACTTCTCCTCTTACTCTATGGTAGACACGATTTAGTGCCTGCACTTAACTAAATTAATTCCACCTTCACAGACACACATTACACCACTTGCATCGGAAAGCGTGTGCGTTTTTTGTTCCTCTTCCTGTCTATGACCTTCCCACTGTCTTTCATATTTTCCCAGTATGCGTGTGTGGTAACTCCTGGCCTCCTGAGAGCTCATATACCGTGCAAACACTTTGGTTATGCACAGAAACACATGCACATTCAGATGGGATATACAGTCCCAGAAGTGGCTCCTCCCACTTCTGCTCTCTAAAAGCCTATCCTCTGAATCATTGTCAGGGGTTAATATCTATGTGACAAAAAAAAATGCTGTATAGAAAAAAACACTGGTGGTCACTGGGGGTAACCACCCACTCCACACTCAGTTTCCATGACAACAAGGTTTCCTCGGCACCCCCCACCCTCCAATAACATACTCAAATTTTGAAATTTGAAAAAACACACACACTCACTCACTCGTAAACACACATACTTAATGTAATTGTATGCACGGGCAAGTGCAGGCGAGCACATTCACACACATCGAATGAAAGACCAAATTTATACTCTTTAAAACTTTTTTTTTCCCCCAATATTCCTCTGTTAATTCAAAGTCATGTCTCTCAATTAGAAGTCATGTCTGTTTATCAAGAGAGGAGGATGGCCATTCCTGGGTCCCTCGCTTTCTCTCTCTCCGCGTCTCTCTTTCACCCCTCACCACTACAAAAGGGTTATTTATTTATTGATGTTTTTGCCCTCTGGACACAATAAAAACAGAGGAATAAAAGAAATGCTAAATAATTAAAGCAGAGAGGGGGACTCATTAACAGGGGAGAGGGACAGGGAGAATAGGGCTAAACCATTTAAAATGGGTCTGAGGCAGAAAGATGAAGAGAGTCAGAGCGCAAACAGGGCTTTGGGACAGATGTGGGGACGGAAACGGTCAGGATGGGGTTTCAACATTGCCCTGATCACTGATCAGTAATCAGTACTGCAGATAAAAAGGAAACCAGTTTCAGTTTTTTCTTCTCATGCGACTTGTTAAATATCATTCTTAGAAGAGCGCATTATTTAGAAAGGTACACACGGACCACAAATTATTATTCTGTTGTACAGCTGGAGATCTACAGAAGAAACAGCAGGAGATCTACAGAAGAAACAGCAGGAGATCTACAGTGGAAACAGCAGGAGGTCTTAAGAAGAAAACAACGGGTACACCTCATGCTAGACTCTGAGTGTAAGGCAGAGAAGCCTCGTCATTATGGTGCCAGGAAGCCAGCACACCGCATTCTGGCCGTCTGCAGGTAAGCTGATTGCTGGGGGGAAACAGTCCAACTTATAACTCTCTCTTACAAAAACAGAGGGAAAAAAAAGCCAGACGCGTGAAGTTACACTCACCAGAGTGGAAAGGAGAAGG
This sequence comes from Hiodon alosoides, assembly GCA_025775065.1. NCBI lineage: Eukaryota > Metazoa > Chordata > Actinopteri > Hiodontiformes > Hiodontidae > Hiodon > Hiodon alosoides. Next base: position 5,977 of record JAOYSI010019733.1, on the reverse strand, counting down.
TATTCTTCCTTCCTCCCTTTCCTTCAACTGGAAAAACCCTGCCAACTGCAGGTCTGAAGAGAGAGATTGAAGAGAGGTCACGTAACATTTTTTACCAAATTAGTAGTGAAAATGGTGAACCACAAAGTACTGAAAACCCCCCTCGGCAAGGCCTCCCCCAGTGAATCCCCATTTTTTCCTCTTTTCACCGTTTGCTCTCAGAATGACAGAAGAGGAATCCACAACACGAAAAGGACAGAATTAATAAACAAAAATACCACCCTGCAGAACAGACAGACTATGGCTGACATACAGACTCACAGCACAGTTTAGCACCGAAAGAGACACATTCCTTGCAGAACAACCAAGAGCCATTAAGAATCATCGGCAACCTCAATTACAAAGACTGGTCCATGGAACTAGGTCAGCGAAACATTGTCGGTGTCATTAGGAATGGAAGCGGCCCACAGGTTTTAATTAGAGGAACTTTCATTAAAAACCATGTGAGAAACGGGATCACTCAAAACAGGCAGAGCCCGTTAGTATCCCAGTCAGAAAGTAAACCCTAGAAGCGTCTGCCCTGGTAATGCTAAATCAACACAAAGACAAACACAGAAAAAAGATACAGACTACTTCAAACAGACACACCCAGAAAGGTAATAGGACTGGCAAGAACATGCCCCCCTCCCTGTGAAGATTCAGATGCAGCATATTAGCTTGCACAAATAGAAGCAATCATGACGTTATGAAATTAAGCGTAAATGCCATTATGAGTGACCTTCTCTCCTGCGTTTCCTCCACTCCCTCTCCCTCTCCCTCTCATTGCGACGGCCGCTGCTTTGACCTTCATCCGTTTTCTCTCCACCTCCCACCAGTTACCCATCCCTCCTTTTCCTCTTTGTCCCACTCCTGCCCCCGTTATATGTAGGTTAAACTGGGTATTTACTGGTGCGCCCCACACGGGCCGGTGCAGTGCGAGGACTAGAGCAGTATTTACTGGTGCGCCCCACACGGG
>JAOYSI010019722.1:0-35627 GCA_025775065.1 Hiodon alosoides | reverse complement strand
CCCCCCCCCCCCCCCCCCCCCCCCCCCCCCCCCCCCCCCCCGCCCCCCCCCGGCCGCCCCCCCCCCCCCCCCAACCCAATAGCTATGGCAGTGGTGTTAATGAGTAGTGTCCTTGGCTGCTTTCAACTTCTGAGAAGGATATAGCATACGCTAAATCTGATCCAATAGCTAGAGGGACATAACAAGGGAAGTCTGCAGTCAGTGGATAATTCAACTATTTCAAATATTCAGTTCCTTCACCTGATACCGGCAGGCAAAATCAAAAGTATTCACAGGTGTAATGGACTGTTGCATTAACTACATTAACAGCATAATCCGCTTGGCTGCATGCGCTAGAGTGCATTATAGACAGATGGTTCAGCTGCACCAGCAAACACCAGTTATAAAAGGTAAAAGCTGAATGTTTAATGCTCTACCTTTCCTAAACCAAGTCAGCGCTGCCCCTGCGCATAGTCAGAACTGGAAGACATACCCCTAAAGTAAGCAACTGCCGAGCAGATCAGATTGGGTTCCAATAATCCAGACTTAAAGATTGACCCTGTCCATGGTGCATTCCTCAGCACGGTCAGTCTCTGAAGTCCTCGCCAGGAGCAACCCAATCCTCTGGTCTAGCGAAGGTCCGCCAGCTCCGCGTGATGATATGATCCGAGACGGCACCTCTGCTTCCCTAGCTCTGCAAGGAAACTTCCTGTGTCTGAATGAGAGGGGAATGCACAGGAACCCAATCCCCCACAGGAAACAGCGGCTACATTGAGACTCCCGTGTACACACAAGGGGCTGCTTACCACGCCATGAATATACAGTGGCAGCCACACTTGCTCCTGAATCAAAACTGAGCTGTGAGCCTCTTTATCACTTAACCTTAGTGCCTTTGTGAGCTTCCTTCTGCTGAGCTGCCGATGAAACCTCAGCACTCTTGTGTCAGATGACCTCAGATATATTTCAACCCCAGGAATACTGCTCCTAAAATACGTGCTTGGGACTGTAATACATTTTATCTTCCGGTGCTTCGTTTATTTTAGTTTCAGGAAAGAGGGCCAGTTAGGATGCAGCCATGCAAACAGTGTTAAATTTCACAAGTCTCTGGGTGTTAGCCAACAGACAGCCATTACTTTCTAAATTTTACTACTGGAGGTCTAGTCACCATAAGCTGTCCAACATTGATCATCGTGATACCAGCCATCTTCATTCATAATAAGTCCAACACGACTGGTCAATAAGGCTTGTCATTAACCTCCTATATAAACACCACTCCTGAATCCTTTTCTTGATTCTAAAGGACAAGTGCCGTCTGAGCTATCGACGCACTCTAAAAGGCTTGGCTCGATTGAGTAAGACAGCTTTTCTCGTGATGCATGTGAACTTTCAGCACCCACTTCAGCCTCAGGTCGCTTATCTCCCGGTCTAAGTCTCGGCCCTTTGATGGCGGCCGAATTGGGGCCTCTACAGCTGCGGGCAGTTTTGATCTGCCGCACGGTTTCCTGCGCTGTTTTCTGTTACTGTCAGCCAGGCAGGAGTGTGGCCTCGTTTGCCGCTCGAGAGATAACCGCCTTCCACACAGGCATATATAACATGGCATTTATGGCATGATAAGTAGAGGACTGCCTCTCTCTTTCTATACCTAATAAAAGTGAGACGGCGAACCATGCGCTTGACCTCTAAACGACACACCATGTGCACACTCCTGTAACCAATTCAACCAACAACAACAACGCTAACCCTTCCTGGACCGAAAATGGCTGTTATTTTACATTAAATCAAGACATATTACATTTCAAGAGCAGACCTTAGGATGGGAAACGTTCCATCGGCTGATAAGGCTGTCCTCTGCACAACCAGGGTCTTTTAATCAACTATTTATCACCCGATTCCCACCTCAGGTCAGTAATGTCCCACAATCCACAGTGGTCCAAACATAACCACCAGAATGTGACTCTGCAATGCGTTTCTGTTTGAAGGTTGTTCATACAACATCTTCACAAATGGAAATCACTCTGCACAAACCAATTGTGCATATCTCGCATAGACCGCTCCATTTAAATAGAGAATGTCTCGCTTTCAGAGGGCTTTGTCACGAGACGGCCGGCTGGTCAGACAGTCTGTTGTTTAAGGAAGTGGTCAAGCCGAAAGCAGCCATTAGCACACAAAAGCAACACAAATGCACAATACAAAAATAACAAGTGTATAGACTGTATGAGGACGCAACCCTAAACTGAGCTAAGTTTGTTTAAGACCTGCACATCCTTAGAGGTCCTTGTGGCCTCATTTATCTCTTAATAAGAGAGGCAAGAGGCATTGTCCCTTCACTAAAACTCTAAAACGAGTCTGTACAGTCCAAGGTGAGTGTGCATGCATGGGTTGGTGCTAAATTGGAAACGCCACTGTATTGGAAACTTCACTATTTCTATGTGATATATTTACATATCTCACTTACTTGGTACAGTATCTATCATTAGCCTGAGAAACTGGCAAAGGGTGACAGTCCCACCAAATGCTTTATCTGCAATGCACAGGCTAACTGACATATGACACAGCAATTAGAGGCATAAATGACTGCTCGCTGTGCAACAGCAGGCAACTCAGTCATTGGTGACTGTTTATGTGTCTTCATGGTCTTACTGGTGTAGTTCACAATGACAAAACTTCTACCAGAAAAGCATTTGTTTGACGCACATTCATGTGAATCAACAGTATCAGGAACAACTTTAAACAAACTATCACATTCACAAAAGTCCCCATTCTCTATCAGGAAATAACAGAAAATCCACACAGCCTGCTGCCACAACAGCACAGAAAATGAAACATCACATCAGCATGCACACTACAAAAGGGTACGCCATTCCAAACAATCCCAGGCCAATGTAAATAAATAAGAATTAAAAGATCTGTGCATTTTTGTAAACACTTTTACTTTATCATTATTTACGAATGCATCAGCCAACTGGTCTCTAACAAGATGTCCGAGGTAGAAACCGTTCCATTACAGGACAGAAGAATTGAATATAAGATCCCATTTCCAGTGCTAAGATAAATATAATAAATCCATTCTTGAGAACCTTGTTTTCACTATCACTGGATTTGGAGAAAAACTGTAAGCTCAAAATGTTACTTTATCACTCGTCTACCTATCTCTGGATTATCCTACTTTCTACAGTGGGCTTCTGTGTAAACTATTTCAAGGAGTACTAATTGCAGGTTGCACTCTCTTCAGAATAGAGCTAACCTGTTGCCCACCCCTCCCTCCCCCATTGCCCTCACAACCACTGTGCACCTGTATAAAGTTCCCACGATTCTGAAGTCTTCACTGGAAGTTACAAAGGGATGGCAGAGCCCTCATCTATTTTATTACTGTGGGTTAATATAGCGGTAGAAAGAGTAGCTGGGAATTGCTGGTAGCCCTTAGGATCAAGATGTTTGTTTCCACAACGTTATTTAGCTTCTACAATACCCATAGGGTTTGTTTTTAGATTCCAAAAGCTAACATCTGGAACATGACTTTTTCTCACAATACCCAAACCCATCCGCTTAGCAGAGCAAATCTTCCACTACAGCAGGAAATTAAAGTCAAGGGGACACATCTGAGGAAGCCGAGGACCTTTTCAGATATGAGACTTGCTGAAGACAAACATGCTTAAGAGAAAATTAACAAAAACTACACCCTTGTTTTGTCTTTTTTCCCCAGATGAAATTATGCGAAGACTTCAGAAAGGGGTTTAATAATGTGGCTATTTTAGGAACTTCATCATTTTAAACATGGTTGACTTTTCCTAAAAGGCCTGTTGTTTACACAGTGCCTGTGAACAAACAATCCCATCCTGTAGGAAGCAGTAGCAGATGCTTTGTAGAAAAAACCTGCGTTTTTTTTTGTTTTCTGGGCCACTGCAGCTGGAAAGTATCAGTAATTCAGGCTCATTTAGCGCCCTTTATTATATCAGTGCAGACACACATCTGGGAAATCACATGTACCTAGTAGATATGAAACTAGTGCACATTTACACACCACAACACAGAACTTCCTCTTTGCAATAAGAGAAAGGAAAACCCCAAATTATCATGTACCAGGCAACCTCTAGTCGCATTTGCATATTCATGCATATTCTGCACAGGTCCTGCAAAACTCATTCCATACCCATTTTTCATAAAATTTTTTAGAAAGATTGGTGGTCTGAAAAAAAAAGACAGCCCAGAGGGTGACCCTTATCTAACTCATCTATGTTTGATTCGAGGAGCTTGTGAGTGGAGGAACACAATAGTACTTTTGAGACTGGGCAAGGGTGGCAGGCAGAGGTAAGATGTGGCCTGGGGTCAACAAGGTTCCCTGTGTTCAGAACCTTCTCAGAAGGGGCCCAGAACCAACCTGGCCGACTATCACTCCACCACAGCCACATCACAACAGAGATAACTAACACGATGATCAGTAAGAAGACACCAGCCATTGGGTACAAGCTTGAAGCCGCTGTCTTCACCAGCAGCTTTGTTTAAAGAGAGATGAAGACTGGGATCAATGTTGAGAATATGCAACAAGCTATAGAAAAATCCATAAACTCAGCAGATAGTTTAAGAGTTTGTTCGTTTATCTGGTCTCATGTGTTTACTTTTATTTTCTTTCACCCAACTCTGAAATATCTCCAATTAAAATAGGATTCAGTGTAATTACATTTTACTGCCATCTGTCTGTCTAATGTAAATCACACAGAAAGAATGCCCATTCAAAAAACACAGGACAAAAACAGGGGGCGGGAACAGGGCAGAGGGGCTGTGTGCATTCTGGGAAGCCTCGCACAGATTAGTCACACAGCATTAATCTGACCGGGGAACAATAGCTGCCGAGCTTCGGCAAACCCCAGCTGTCGTCCCATAAAAGAAAAGAAAAACAAGATTTAGAGCTTCAAGCGTCCCCGGGACTTCTGCTTGAGAAGTGTCCTGCATTCATTAGCACCAGACAGAGGGGGTTACCCCCACCCCCACCCACCATCTACTCTACTCCCAAATCAGTCACTCACATAAATGTTTTTTCTTTTATTTAGAAGAATGTGTATTTGCTAGGAAAGTACTGGCGCTCCACGGGTATCGGACAAAAAGACAGAAGGGATACACAACGCCTCCAGTTGCCAAGCAGGGCAGTAATGCAATAGAAGGAACTTAGGTCCCATATACAGCCTCTCACCACAGCACTGGTTTAGCCAAACCAGTGCATTTTCAAAATGCAACCCTGGAGCTGAAAATATAGTGACTGCTACATTGGAAGTCATAATTTCCATAGATGTGTACATGTTAAATTGGATCACATTGTAGTTAACCTTTAAATTCTATGCAAGATTTGTGGGTAAACAGCACCAGGCACTCAACAGGTTGTAAACTCACCTGCATTCTCCTTCTCCGTCTTGAGAGGCTTCACACCTCCCTCCATTCTGACATGATTCAGTGAGCAAAGAACATCTTAAACCTGCAAGAACAATTCAGTCACTGCACTGCAACAAAAAATGCAACGCACACTCACTTAAAATGAAATTGGTATAAACAGTTTGTTTACCATGTAAGTGGTTCAGTGACTGTGGTTATGTAAAACATAGGGACATATGGGACATAGGGACATATGAAACCCGCGTTATACGTGGTTTTACACTCTGTGACTTCGCCGAAATGACAAGTGTGCCTGTTAGTGGGTTAGATATTTTTTAGTTGTGTATGATTCGCTAAAGTTGCTGAATAGTCAGCGCGCAATGCGTCACTTGCTGGGCGCAAACTTGTCGGAAAAACAACAGCTGTGAAGCTCAGATGTTTGAATAAAAGAAATCAGAGTACAACACAGTAGTCATAAAACACCTTCCTGGTGTATTGTTTACCAAAGGGTAGGAATAATGCCCCCCCAACCAACCAACACCCGCTCAAGCAGCAGACCACGAACGCGTACCCCTCACCCACTCCAAAATCTGCTACAGCTGCTTCAGGTCATCGTACGAATTTCACAAATGTATAAAACCCACCGCATGACGATTAATCCTGGTGAGCATCTTCGTATTAGGGGGTTTTCGTCTTCAATACACGCCAAATCGAGGAAGAATACCCCCAAATTCGGATACTAGATTATCAGATAATACTTTACATGGCCAGTGCTACTTTGCTGTTCGTTCGACGAAAAAAGATTTTCATCTTATAAACGTGTAGCTGTGAACTACAAATCAAAATATTTCCCGCAGAAACAGGTCTGACTATGGGACTATTGAATATTTAGAACCATTTCCACTGTTCACATGAAAGGAGAAATAAAATGTTACACTTTAATAACTTTAAAGAAGTATCAACGAATATATAACGTTAGGTTTCTTTCCCTAACCTTTTCCGGAGGATGTACAATATCAATCAGCCTAAAGGTATTTTTTGTACTCTCGAACCTCGTGTTGCCCTCCTGGTTTATGAACTTGCTGAAATTTCTTCTGAATAAGTCTGGTGAATAAAATATATTTCATGCATGGGAAACTGAAACTACGGAACTAACTGAGCACAGCGGCTTTCCTGCACTGGACTGTTACTGTCAATGATAGTTGAGTTTCTTCATCACATGGCCAACTACATTCAAACCAAGCTTAACAGTATTACGTATTTCAGCGAAGCAATGTTTTTGCTCCAAATGCAACAAGTGTCAATAGTGTTCCTCCAAATCTCCATTGCTCACTTAAAACACCGTGGTTAAAATAAATACTTTTTTTTTAACACAGTAGATGAAACTAGTCGTGTTATACTACATTTTTTTAATTCGGTCGATCATAATCGCATTAATAATTTTAAGTATTCATTTTAAAACTTCTGTAAATAAAAACAATTTAAGTTAAGATATCCAGAACTTCAAAACTGGACATTAACGACCCTTTACAACAGATATGTAACTTACCTCTTGTAAAAGCAATCACTGATAAGAGAAGCGCTAGTTTAACAAAGAAATGATGCATTCCTTCTCTTCTGCTTTACAGACGTCGTATAATTCCACGTAGGGTTAGCATAGATCCAAAGTTTCTTTTTCTCCAAAAAAATGTTCAAAAACAAACCAAAAATCCCAAATAAACGGATCCAACAAAATTTCACTAGCGAGAGAACTTCCCTGTAGGAACTCCGAAAGCGAGATGCTGTCGCTTCAGCTTCTGAATTGTGAATGACTTCTTACTCTCAACTTCGCAATTTCCAAATCCGCGTCTAGGGGCGTTATCTTTCCCTGTAGGCAGTGTAGCTTGCCCAAGAATAAACTTTTGTCCCGAAGCACTTTGTCAAGGAACAATGGGAAATATATTTCACTAGAACCGTGTAAATCCACTATGTTTTCAAAACTTTAAGTTTGAAAAAAGTTGACAGGTTTCTTCGGGACGGATTTCGAATCTGTGACTGGCGGTAGAACACAACGGACTCTCTATGGCACATTTAGAAGGTCTTTCTTAATTTACAAATCCATTAATGTTTCGGCATGGTCGCTTGTTGTGGACGCAGGAAGTAGGGATCTATGGCCTATATCTTGTTTAAATTGGGAATCTCCCAATCTCTCAATCAAATGTTATGTTTTGGCTTAGTGGTTTGTTTATATAGCCTAAGGCAAAACAATTTATTAAATCGTTTTCCATTACTTATTTGGTACGTATTACTATATATAGTGGGCTTGACTGATTAAAGCACTGGAACGGTTTCAGTGATGGAAATTATGGGAAAAGAGAAACGAAATGGAAAAACACGAAATTAAATATTCAGATTGACAGAATCTGTTTTTAAGACAGAAAATATTTTGAGTTTTGATCCATAAAAACACGACGTAATATCTCGACGGGGGTACATTCAATTACGGAACTGCATGATCATGGTTTATCTAAAATCAAGGAGTATCCCAGCACCCGGGTCGCGACCCAAATTAGATATGAATATATCGAGGATATGTTTAGGGTAGCGGATGAAAAATAAAATTGTATATATATATTTTTTTTTATAAGGAAAAATGTAGCGAATTTATATTAAATATTTATGATAAACCCACCATACCCACCATACTTTTACTAAATGGAGGTCCAATCCTATAACAATTACTGGATTCATTTAATACATTTTCCACTTGAGTTGAGATTTTTTTAAATAAACATTTTTATTAATCATTTTAAATCAATGTATTTAAAAAAAACAAGATTTCTATAAAATTTTAAAATAAAACCTCGGTACTTATCATTGTAATCATTAAAAAGAGAGGAATTGTGGTCAGCACATTTGGTTTGTGCATCTGATAACAGGTCTAAACAATTCTCCAAACCTTGATAAATATCTGCTGACATTAACTGACTGAATGTTTTGGTTGTACTAGATCAGACAACATGTACTCTTTCTTATTCCACTGTTTCTATGCTACCACATCTCACAATGGCTCAAGGGCTGTTTAGTAGAACTGTTACTGTTAATGTATATATTGTTTTGCCTGCAAACAATACAAATATAATCATACAAAAGTACTATATCTAATTTTCTGGTAAAGTGAACATTTAAGTAATCATCTTTCCAAATTTAAAAGCCATGATAACTGGATCTGTTTACAAGTATGGAAGCTTTCTAGAAGCAAAATACAAATCAACATGTTGAAATACAAAGCATATTGGATTATTGCATTACAATCCTATTAATTAAAATTAAAAGCCCAATAAACACCACCTTCAGGTTCTATTCATGTTTTATTTTTTTCGAACTGCAACCACTTTCATGTTGTGATCTTGACGCACACCTCTGCCAAATATTTTCACATTATAGGTATTTCACAGAGCAGACGAGCCATAACCTACTGTTTTTGTGCCTGCTGGCACAGGTCAAATTTGCATATCCATATTTCAGTTTGACAGCAGATACCCAGGTTAGAGTCCCATGGGAAAGTCTCAGTGGGGCGATTTCTGAGCCTGGGGGCTACAGGAAAGAGAAACTGCAGAGGAGGCCTGGAAGATAAAGAGACAATAAGAGCCATGTGCTGACTTGCCAGAACAGCTTATATTCATAACTTGAGTGTTGGGTGTGACATCTGTCAAACTCCCGGACCATCCCAGTTTTCGCACAGCAGACACCACACACCTCACGTAAATGTACGGATAGTCTGAGAAGAATGGTCTGCTCAGGGGCAGAACTGCGGCATCTGGGCAAGACAGCCTCATGATTTTCTTACTACTGTTCCACACCATGAAAATATCTAACCTCTACCTTGCAACCTTAACCCTTCACACCTCCACATCAGTATTTTACTCTATACCCCAATTTTCTCGATGTGAACCCAAAAAGCAGCATCAGACAGCTTAAAAACATTTTTTAACACTATCATAAACCACAGCTGATAAAAGGTGGTCCCCACTGATATGTAAGATGTCGGTGGCTACACTTGTTCAGTGTTCAGAGTGAAAAGTAAAAATAATATTTATAGTGACTATACATTATAATTGTAAAGGAAATCTCTAGCATTGTCCACATTGTGATGTACGCTGTACATTGTAGCCATGCCTAATATTGATGCTTTTCTTCTTCAATGCACGTGCAGTGTCTTCTTTATTTGGTAATCATCAACAAACCAACAGCAGCTTTAGGGCTGAGAGGACTTGCATTAAAAGCTATGTTATGTAGTGCATTCCAGCACAAGGAGAGTTTGACCTGTACTTTACATTTCTGTACTTTATTTTTACTTGCCAAAAGCTAGTAAATATAGTAATAATTTTATCTGAAAAGTGTTAAATATATAGGTTTTCATGTCATAACATATTATAAGTTCATTTAAATATGCACTTAAATTTATGTAATTTGTTATGCTGGTCAGAACATTTTCACCGGGGATGTTTAATTTGCTTGAATCATGTGCCTTTGTGACCAGAAGCAACAATTGATGCAAATACATACCAAACTATGACTACATAACTCATGCTTGTCCTGGGCATAAAAAGGTGTGCATGGGACCTAAAACCAGGCCCAGGTATCGGCTGAATGACAGAGGAAACCTTTGTTCCCTTCTTCATTGTAATCCTCAAGCTTTATGGAGCAGATGCCCGTTTTCCCACAACGCCCGCATTCCCCATCATTCAAGGATTTTAATTTACATCAACGACATGCTGGAGAGCCTCGGAGAATATACACAGTCAAAGAAAAACAGGTGCGCAATGGAGCAATGTTAACGCCTACTAATTGTTAGTGATTTGACATTTGAGCAGTCTGTGAACAGCTTTGATTGCTTGAATATGTGTAGAAACGTGAGAAAGAAATCGCTGTGTAATTCACAGAGATTGGAATCTATAAAATAATATGTGATAAGTCAGGACCTTAAGCCGAAAGGATATATGACCCTCCAATTGACTATTAAAAAACAGATTTGAGTTTGATGTTTTTCAAAAATTTAAGTTTGATGTTTTTCAATATTGTGTGTGTGTGTGTGTGTGTGAAATGGTTTCAGTCTAATTGGTAAAGAGAAACAACAGTTTAAGCACCAGTGAGAAAGGAAAGTGAAAAAACTAAGAGTGCGGTTTCTGCAGACTGTTCAATTGTGAGACTGAGCGGAGCCCCTGATAGTAATCTCAGTTCTCCAGGAAGCAGACCCTCTGACTGCTACCAGGACCAACCATATTCCTCTACACGGAAAAAACAGCATCATTCATCCTGCCTGTCACAACACCTGCAGGCATAGCACACTTTCACGTCCACCAGTAGTGATGCAGGAAGCAATACCCTGTCCTGGGTTCAATATACAAACATAAAACAATGTATTTAAATGCAAAGATCATTTATAAATGTATCAATCAATCAGTAACAAGAAGGGGATTTAAAACCTCAGTTTGTCTTCATGCACCTCCTATTTGTGTCCTCTGAACCTAACAAGCTATAACCTTTTAGATTTACCTTCTTTATCCTTCCAAAAACAAAACCTAAATTTGATTTACCCATTGCCTCCTCTCACAGTATTAATGAAGGCCTGAGAGCTACTTATGTTAGAGGAAAGGAAAATGCTAAGGATAACCTTTATTTGCTTATTTATAGTTAGGGCCTGCAAACAAAAGGAGTATCAATTCCAATGGTTGCTTGGGTGCATTCTCATCTGCTTGTAGTTACGAAGGAAATTTTAATAATTGTGAAAGACAGTTATAGCTTTTTTGCTTCCTATCAAGAAGTGGAAACGGTTTGTTTGATCAACAAGAACAAATGCTACCTCGTATTAATTTCATTGGTAGCTCTGTGGCTGAAAGTCACCTGCTAAATTGCAATAATTATAACTAATTAAACACATGAATAAAAAATAAATACCAGCTGCAGTGATATGGTTCTTCCCACCCTTTACCACAGCATAGCGCTGATCCAGGTCTCATTCGGATAAATACTGGGACTCTTAACTCCCTTCTCTTCCTTTGTATCTACATCAAATACACATAGTAGTGATATTAGCCATTAGTAATAGAACCTTCAATGTGCTCAAAGGAGTACAACCAATGCATTAATTCATATTTATACATCCATAATGCAAGTCTAAAGCCTGCAGAAAGTATGCCCATCCCTGACAGCTGCTATCTTTTTAATGACTAACTAAATAAAATATGGGATTTCTACAGAATCAGTCAGTGTTTATCTTCTTCAATTAAATATATTAATTTATATATCTTGGCTGCATTCGATTTTATTAATTATGTATTTTTTTATTATGCATTTATCTAAGCTGTATATTTTTATTTTTAGACATTGATTGCTTCAGTTTAGCTAGACAATTCATTTCTTTTTTTAATTTTAGCAGTTTAGCAAAATTCTAGTGAAACAATAGGATTTTTGTGAGATTAGAATTTCTTTTTTAAAGTAGTCCTTTCACTCAGTCAAGTATTATCACTGTTCCAATCAAACCAAATAAAATGCACGACCAATCAGGAACAATATATGAATAGGTGAAAAAGTCAACCTTTTACATTATCTGCTGGTTGTAAAGATAATTGAATTAATGTGTTCAGTATTAATGTCAGGAATGTTACAATGTCAGGAATGTGCCAATTTTAGCACAGATTTGCTAAACACCATCTCGAGCATCAGGATCAGAAAAGCTGTGGTAAACATTTGGCTCACAGAAATAAACAACAAAAACTACTCTGACAGTAAGGTATTCAATCGTTCCTTGCCAAAGGCTGTTGAACCAGAGGGGATGCATTGCAGGTAGTCTAGTCCTACAGCTAAATTTATTTGTCAACAATGCTTAGATAGTAAAGCTAAAGAGGGGGCAAAGAAAAAGGGTTGGGGAGTGGAATTTTTCAAATGATTCGAGGCACCGATTGCACAATTGTTATCACATAAAACACATAAAATGTGTTTCAATGCTGAGTGACAGCACAACTAATCATAACAAGTTAAATATACCATCCTCAGTAACACAGACAGAAAATGTTGTCTTTCCTTGCATACAGTACAGGTGTGAACGAACTAATCCCTAAAGAGATGGGAAGGTTTTCTACCAGTCGTAGTAAACCTATGCATGTTAACAAAGGCTCTGAGGTGTTTGTATTTGCTTTTGAAAAAAAGTAGTGGATAGCCCATCAGAACGCCCATCAGACACAATTGTCTGCAGCTTCTTTAAAGAACAAACATGTTCTTTTAAAATCATTGGATCCATTTGGTGACTGACTCCACTTCGGGGGGGGTAGGGGTGCGGATTTCGAGATTTGATCATACTATTGAGTGGCAACCCACTCCCCAACACCACTTAACCTGCAGTGTGTCTGGGCCTTCTTACATATTTATACATTCTATCACCTTTAGGTTGTCTGTTGATAAAAATAACATTTGCATGAAGTGCATTTTTAGGTACACTGCCTGACTCCTGAGAGCTTCTTGATTAAATAATAAAGTCAATCATTGTTATTGTAAACCAAGCAATGTACTGAAAAAGATACACATCCTAGGAAAATAGTGTGGGCAAAACAATCATTTGTTTTGCATTTCTGTCAGTCAAAGTGAGTTTGATTTGTGCAATTTATGTGGTTGTGTGGGGCAGGGCCTGACATAGCAGATCCTGGGCCTGAGTAAGGAACACTGAAGAAGTGCTTCACTCACCTGCTTTGGAGACACGATGCCAGGTCAAACCCCTAACACATACTGTATAGAATCATGGTGCTATGAATGGTTCCCGGTTTCCTGTAAACATACGCCACACTGTCGCTAAAAAAAGAGCGTCTACGCTTGCACGATAATCCCCTGAAAGACCTTTTATTTTGGATCACATTGGCTTCCGGGGGAAAAGTGGAATGGAGCTTTGAAAGAACTGAGTCAAGGAGCCCAAACAAGCGCCGTATCCTCCCAAACCCCTCAACCACAACCAGTATAGCAACCCCCCCAAACCACCAAATAAATTGATGAGTAAAACAAAAAAAGGAAACAACCCTGAAACTATCCTGAACTTGCTTCCCATTTATGGTCTCAAGGCCAGAGACATGTTCTGTAAGCTCGCTTTAATCACTACTCGTCGACTAGGTTGAGCAGGAATATTACATATTTAACCAAGCCAAACCTGCAGTCTGCAAAAAGGTGGAATTTTGGGTTTTACCACTCAATAAATGTGCACTCCTATCTACTTTCAATATGGATGAACAGATATGGTTTGTTGGTGGCATTTAATGAGTAAAAATCATTTACTGCTTCTCAGTCTCAATCGGCGAGGTGATCAGTTTTGGCTAATATATAACAGGCATTATACTGTATATCCTCATTTCACTGTCTGACAATTTTATTTTAAAAGTGATTTTACAACCACAGGAGCCTTTATACAGGACACTGTTGCGGGCTAGACATAAGAAGTAAACAGGGTCATTGTACTGCATCTCTTGTTAATTTATTTGTCCGTATTCCCTTGTTTGGTTGCCCATTAGGACTTCTTGTCGCCTTATACCAAACCCAAGCTGAATTTAAGGCCAGCACATACGGGCACACAATTCCCTGGCCTTTTCAAGCCATATGCCTTTAACCTCTGACCTTTTTCTTCTGAGGACTGCTGTTCAGCTCACCATCCTCCAAGCACAGCTCAGTCACTGTGAATACTTCTGTCAATCACTGTGAAATCCATACGGAGCAGGGGATATAAATCAACATCTAATGGTTATGTAAAATCTATCGAAGGTAGCATTTCAGCAACATTCAGGACATTAGACTATTGCTCCTATTGGCCCATTTTTTGCATTGCATTTTGTGTTAATGTTTGATACACATACAGAAATCTATGCAAATGCTGTGATTCTACTGGTTGCAAATAGCAGTTTAGTTTGGAGCAATGCTTGACTAAAATACTAATACTCTATATCCAGAAACAGAAACAAAACTTAAGAGATGGAATCACATGTTTTTGTATTTTTAATCAAACATAGCACATACTAGCTAGTGTGCGCTGGTGTTTCTACCAAGCAAGCTCTTTACATTCATGATGGTTTGAGCAGTAAATTGAATATGAAATCTGGATTTGGTGTCTTTTTACAGTTACAAGCAGTAAACGTATTTATCTCTGTGTATCTTATGCATTTTAGAATTTTTTAAACTTATTTTGTTGTCCTTAAACTGTAAAAATATTTAACATAAGATTAAATTAACAATTTACTAAAAATTCCCAAATAACTTGAGGATACATTTTGAAATTACTCAAGATATACATTAATAATCAAAAACGTCTTTTTACTTTCTTTAATAACACCTATAACTAAATATTTGCAAAAAAAATATTATGGTCAGTTTTCAATTAATAACTGTCATATAAACCTGATTAATTAATAAGTCGTTGTGGACAAAAAATAGCATACATAGCATGCACCTGTATAGCATAAAAAAGAAAAACAAAGGAAAAGGTAAAAATATGGAATGTATCTCTATTAAAATCTATCACATTATGTTCCTTCAATCTCTGCTCTTCACCATCGAAGCACACTGGTCAGTCTAACATCTGTATAGTGCACAAATGGAAGCTTATAAGAATATGGGGGAAAAGCTTTGCTGAAACAAACGGTCCTAATCACATTAATCACGTATGATAACAAAATGTATTTTCTTGCCCCTGCACTAAAGTCAATACCTGTTAAAGCATGATTATTTTGCACAGGATGGCTCTGACTGTGTAATGTAGCAGGACTGTGTAAGGTGGGGTGAGAGATGAGATCTTGTGCGTTTTATGGCCCACAAAGGCAGGATTGCTTTGGCATGAAGCCTGGAAGGTGTTGTGTAATGTCCTGACATCCCCCACCACCACCACCACCACCAACACCCCACCCGAAGCCCTTTGAAGTGTCCAGGGAATGTGTGAGCATGGTGTGGACGATGAAGATCCTCCTGACGAGATAACAAGATTAGAAGAACTGATACCCCAGGGGGGCGTGAGAAGAGTGACAGCCGAGGTGTGCCAAAGGAAACGGGGTTGGGGGGGTGGAGGGAAGTCGATGAAACAGTAGTACCTTAGCCAATGGTCCATATTATTATTATTATTATTATGGGCCATTGGCAAATCAATGAGTAACACACACTCTGGGATTCTAAGATTTCAAAATACATAGCAGATGTTACACAAAGAATTTTACACAAGGAATAATCAACCAATACAGCCAATATATCTGAACATCCCATACATGGGATGTGAGTGTAGAGTGCAAAAGTAGAGTGCTATTTATAACTGTGTTAGAAATTAATTGGTTTCCTTATTTTTTCTGCCTGTTTGTCTTAAGCAGGAAATTCTGTTCTCACCGTCCATGCTTTGTTCCTTTCTGTTGTCTGGTGATCAGCTTTTGACTAAGACATTAGAGGTACTTGTGCAGATGCCCTACAAGTGTGTTGTTGCCGGAGACCCCGCGCAGGCCATTGAGTGCTGTACAGATGTATAAATAATACAAATAATTGCAGATTTTAAAAAATACACCAGTTGCCTTTCGTTTCCTTTTTTGGTTTTTATGTTCCTCATTTAATCCAATCCTGATTACCGTGTGAACTACAAGTATTGTGAGAGCATGAGGGGAAGTTGATATTGTAGTGAAGGGTAAGGAATATTGGGTCGGAGCAAAGAAGAAGGCATTCGCTCCGTATGGTTGTCACCGGAGAGGTGCTTTTTACACTTCCTGGGCTTGGATCAGTAGCCTACTGTACAGCCTGGGTTTCAGTTTACTTCATTCCTTTCTGCTTTTGCACTCCTTGCAGGAAATAACTTGAAGCACGTCGAGCCATCTTGACTATTTATAGAGAGGGGCTCTGACCGGACTTCCAGACTCCTCATATTGTTTACCGTCACTGCCATATTAACAGTTAAACATTTAATCACATAAATTACATTTTACATTTTACATTTTAGTGATTTTGCAGATGCTCTATAAGACAAATGCTGCAAAGAGATAACATATCAATAAACATACATAACCAACACAAAATCTACCCGTCATACTCTATGCCTAAGCATCAAATAAGTAAACAATGAAAGTATTCCGAGCATAAATAATATATGAGCATCCAAACATTTCCCGAGGGGGGTTTCTGGACTGAGACATGAGGTATTGGTACGTTTTCAGTTTCCTCTTGAAGGTGGTGTAGACGTCACATCATCTGATGTCCTCAGGAAGGGCGTTCCACCATGTCGGTGCAAGTACTGAGAAGGGTCGCCCGGACGATGTTTGCATCCGGAAATTAAACTCTAAACAACATGCTTGATTATTGCAAAGACTGCAGAAAGAGAATTGGGACTGAATATGTTATCAACGTACATAAGTCACACTGCTACAGTATGATTTCCTGCTTCATCTTGAGTCTGCAGATCTGAATGTGTGTCTGTCTGTTGTGATTTTGTTTACATGACCTCCATTTGAATTGGATTTGATGATGCCAAATAGGCCAGAATAATTAAGTGCTGGGCGATATATTATCACATCGTCCTCTTAAGATTCATTGAAGTGGTTATTCATTTAAATTCTAAGATGCTGTGTTTGGATTGCAAATGCAACAGTGATGGTAGAGTCCACAGTTCACATCAGAGTCTTTTCAAAGATATATGGATAAAAAGATAGGCAGCCATTGATGCCTCTGTTCAGACTGTAGACACGTCCATGCATGTCGCCAAGCCACATCTGTCTTTGGCTTCTCCCCCTTTTGTATCCAATGCTTTATTAGCATTTGTAAAGGCGCGGAGAGACGGTTTGTTTTCTTCTCTCTGTGTGAATAATCAGGCGGCAGGCTGTCTTTCGTCCGGAGCATGCCTGCACTGGGGTACAGGTACACCGTACACTTAATCCCCCGAAACTCCACCATGCCATAGATCACTGCAATATTTTAAAAAGGTGTGAATAGAAACAGTTCTGGTTCCTGACTGATAACCAATCAGAATGAGCCGTGATAAAATCTCCTTTATCTCCAAGAACAACGAATCGAAGCAGTAACTCATGAACTCTGTCAAGGACATTACAGACAATTGATGCCTGGTGTGAAAGTTGCAAGGAACAGGGAGTGGGAGTGCTTTAGGATGCTGGACTGAAGAAGTTTTCTCATGTTCCTTGATAACTATATATTGATGTGGGTGTCAGTTAGTCTCTTGGTACAGCAGAAAACATAGAGACTTTTAAAGGCACTATTGTACTGTTTACATGGAGCTGCATAATTAATTTTATCTAGAGTATTCCTTGTAACTGACTGGCTTTGGAAAATACATTAGGACAGGAAATATCTCCCAAGCTAGTCAGCGTGTATTCCAGGACACCTCAACGTTTGGGGTGGTCCCATGGAAAAAGATGACAAAATCCTCTCTGTCAAGATGGCGTGGCTTCACATAATCAACTTGCGCCTAAAGACGCGCTGGGAGGAGGGAACGCTGGACTATGACAGAAGGTTAGGGGCTAGATAAGGAATCTCATTACTCTGGATGGCGTCTATCTGTGCCTTTGTTGCCAGATCCTTATCCATCAACCATCTGGGTCCAAAGGCCAGGGTCTCAATAAGCAAAAGTGACATCACCAGTCCCTTCTCTTCCAGCCCTGACATTACATGCTCCTGCACATGTTAGGTTGCTGTGGTAGAGATCCCTGTTAGCTGTTTACAGATGCGAGTGTCGCTTCATAGCTGGCCCATGGCCAATCCTGCTTCCCTATTGGCTGAACGTCAAACTGTTGCAGCAAGTCAAAGAAAGAAAATTTTATTCTGACTTTGGAGGTTTTCTCAGAATTGTAAGATTAAATAAAACCTCTATCTGAAACAATTACATTCAGGAAATAATTAACTTTTATAATGTTTTTAAAAAATGCACATTCCCAAATGGATTTAAACTGAATAAGGGTGGTCAACATTTACATTTCAAGAAAATCACTACATAACTTTAAATGGCTAACTCATGTTAAATTTAATACAGAAATTAACAGCACCCATATGACAAAAAGTTAATTCTGCAATTGGGGAATTAGTGGGGTAATTGTATTAAACATCAATCGACAATCCAGTCATTAAAAAATTTGAAACGATTTTAATAAACATTAATTTTCACAATTCTACAATTTACAGAAATCTAGTAGGGAAGCTGTACCTTCAAAAGGCTTTCCATAAAACTTCCCTTATTTATGCTTTTAATTTTTTGATTTTATAATGATTTTGTTCTTATAGTAACCATGCCATGTAGTCTCGAAAATAGCTTAAAGCAAGTACTATTTTCAATATACTTATCCACTAACTTGCAGAAAAGGACGATTTTAAGTAAACATTCCCACCATGTGATCATTCAGTAA
This sequence comes from Hiodon alosoides, assembly GCA_025775065.1. Classification (NCBI taxonomy): domain Eukaryota; kingdom Metazoa; phylum Chordata; class Actinopteri; order Hiodontiformes; family Hiodontidae; genus Hiodon; species Hiodon alosoides. The sequence goes on along the minus strand of JAOYSI010019722.1, from coordinate 16,896 downwards.
CTGTTATCAAGAACTTCTGAGTGACATCATAATTTTATTAAATGCTCAAGAGCAAAAATACATTTACCCCTCTGCGTCATAATAAAACAATGAGCGTTTAAACCAAAAGTCACTCATGAAAACATGACATAGCAGAAAAAAACGACTTAATGGAAATACCTATCATGATTTGTCTATAATACATAATATGTAATCCACTTAATAGAGACCCGTTAGTGATGTTTGTTTATTTTGATGTCGGTATGCTCTTGGACCTCCTCCAGAGAGAACTGCTATCAGAATCAAGTCAGGGACGCATTTTAATGGACCCCTGTGGTGCCTGGATGGGGGCAGGGCTATGGTGCAGATCCTCTGGGAAGCACTGTGACCTTGTTGTGCTTTCCTGTAAGCCCTGGGAAAGAACTTTCAGGATGGCGCACAGCGTTCCTCTGGTGGGGGCTATCTCGGTTCGACGCAGGATCCTGAGGAACCGCGGCACCAAAATAGCCCCCACAAAGTGTGTGCCTGGGCTGTGACGGTGGGGGTTCAGGTCTCTTCTTGTCAGAAAACAATGGTCACAAAGCCAGGCAATTCAGGGGCCCAAAAACTGCTTCCTCGTGCCGGCCTTTATTGTGCCCCCCCAGCCCACCCCGCCCCCCCTACTATGACAGGTCTCCCCGTCACCGGGACACCAGCAGAGCCAGACAGTGGACAATGGTCCTCCGGAAGAACACAGCCCCATTCTGGTTTGGATACACACGCATGCTCATGTGCATGGGGGCAGGCACACACACATGCACGGACACACACGAGCCCACCCACGCACACACAAATGCACAAACGTTTCTGCTTTGCTTTGATTAGGCCCTCACCCCCCCACTGTGAATTTACACCTTGGTATCCTGACATGGCCATGGTGAGAAAATTGCAGCCCTGGTTCCTCATGAAAGGAAATGGTCTGTAATTCACAGCTGTGTGACAGAGACTGGGTTCACAGGGCAATGTGAGACTCCTGGTACAATCTCAAAACTACAGGACAATTAAACTCAAATGGCTTTTTTCCGCATAAAAGAAAAGGTGTTTTTTGACATAGAATTTAGGACTGAGACTGCATACAAAAAAACACTGCTATTGGAGCATATTGTATTATACAATAATTAAGACACGCTTCAGAGTTGGGACTGCTAGAGACACTGAGACACAGAACACCCCGTCTTTTGGGGTGGGATATCTTGGCTCTGAAGGGATAGTAATGTTGAACAGGGACTCCTGCTGCCATGGCCAATCTCCTCCTACTTGATGCAAAGAAAAGCCTTTGATCCTGGGAACAAACTTTCCCCAATAGAACGCTGATGGTTTTTACAGTTTTCATGCCACAAGGTGTGAGTCGTATTTCACCCACCTAGCACCTGCCGATAAAAAACAAGATCTGGGAGGCAGTTAGCACTGTTGATAATTTCCTGGGTCATGCTCAGGGCAGTTTAACTCATTTTTTTTTTTTAAACAAAGCCTGCAAAACAACATCCTGGCATTTACAGACTTTGTTTTGGGAATTTTGTACTCAGTGTGTACTAAGTGTAACAATCTTAAATGTTCAGGTAGACTGCTTTATTGGCCTGAAGCTAGGACATATTTAATTTGTCTCATTTGGAAAGAAACCACTCGTATACAATCAATTTTGAGTGGAAAAAACGACTTTTCGTTGTCTGTGTCGAGATTTTATGTTCTCATGCACATTTCCCAGGGGAATCAACTCAATTATGGGCAGTTTGAAAAAGTGCTAACCAGACATGGTCACACAGGCAGAGCGGAGAGCGAAGTTTAGATGTCTGTTATGATTCAGACGTTTTTTCGTTGGTGCTAAATGTGCATGACACTCCCACACACTGTTTTAACAAATAATATTGGAATGTGAATTCCCAGGTTTGTTGCAGAAAGAGGCTGCTGGTATTTGCAGTATCAACAGAGATTTGCATAACTTACCTCCGCAATATAAATACAGAGAAATTTATTTTATATTCCCACACTGTTTTCTACAAACATTGTGTCTATAACATCTCCATGTAAATATTTACACTACGAACCACTGCATTGGACTGCCTATAAACTCTAAATTGAACATAATTAAAAATTCGATATATCACTTTTAATTGAGACCTTAGAGTAATTTTTAAGCGTAACTTTTAAAGTGAAGGTAGCTGGAGCTAAACAGCAAGCTGGTCATGACCCTGCAGCTAGAGGGTTTGTTCAATTATGAAGTCACTGGAAGAAATTCTGAGATCATGTGGGGATAACAGTGAGGTGGTCTGCGGTTCAGCCTGAGCATGGATGGCAAGCAGTCCACTGGCAGATCCTCATTGGCTCACTGACGGAGTGCGAGAGCAGGTGGCTGTGACCACTGGCCCAGCCATTCAAACTCAGCGAGCCGGCCTATAACACTCTGCTGGCCAGGGCAAGGGCGACCACACAGTCAGGGGTCGTGTTCCTCTCTGAGTTCCGTCGGAACGCCACGTCTTGATCACAGATTCTTTGGGCCCCGCTCGCGCACTGCCGCATGCAAATGTTCTGGCTGGCGGGCCTTCACAGAGGACCAACAGCACGCAGCACTCCTGCCAGCCAAACGCCACCAATGGGAGGCTCATTCAGCTCCAATGAATTGGGCAGACAAGGCCCCAAAAGAAATAAAGCCCTTTTGTTCACGCTAACCAAGGATTCACTGCAACCCCCACCCCCCACCACCCTTTGGGCTGCAGTGCGCTTCACAAGCAACCGTTTCCTGCCTGACCAACAGCATTAAATTTAGCTCTTCACTCATTGTTACAATGCGGCTTCAGTAGATTTGTGCCTTTTAATTAAACGAACAGCTCTTGGGAGGAGGTGAGGGAGAGGACTCCATCACTCATTAGGGACTGGACCCCTGCCAATGAACAACATGGCCAGAAGCTCATGCGGAGTTGAATCAAGGCTTTATTCAAGTCCACTGTCTGTCTCGCTCTCTCTCTTTCTCTCTCGCCCTCACTGAATCTTCAAAGCAAGGACAAATTGTGCCCTCATAGTGGATTTCTGCAGTGTGCGCCAGGCAAGCGGCCTGTCAAAGTTTCACCTGTTTCAGCATAGAATAACAGAATCCATGAAAGACAAAGTGCTGTGATGTGGGGATGGACAATTAGGGAACTAGAAGCTTGGAGCTATATGTCAAGTGTTGACATATATAAACTAACTGGTAAATAAATTTGGCACATCTCCCTACAGCAGAAGTTTTGTTTTAAATTAGTTTGTCATTGGCTGTCCACGAGATGTCTACCCATGAGGTTCATGAACCCACAGCAAGTTGTCCACTATTACAACTTTCCTCCAGAATTTCATTACTGTATTGAAGTATCTCCCCTGCTGGCACCTTGTGCTGATTCTAGCTGTTGAGAATGCTTCTTCATTTCCATTTGTCTCTTGGTTCGGGACCATTTCAGTGAGTGAAAGTAGCAATTGGAAGTAAAAATATTGGTACAGCCTGTGGGCTAATGGACCAGATTAAAGTGCTCCAGCGAGCTAGGGAGACAGAGAATGTAAACAAAAACAAACTGAACACCCAGGGAAAAAAGGTCACAGAGAGTTGGGACATTCTGCCAAAGCCAAACCTCAGCTGTGCTCACTCTCCTCCCTACACTGATCCATAACTCATCCCCTTAGTGAAGGTGGCCAAGGCTTTCGCCGAGGTCGTCAGGGAGACACCTGTCGGCTACACACATTTAAGGAGGGCACACTTTATCTCTTTGTGTTTCTATTTCCCCACTAGCTGGGAATGTTTGAAATGTCAATAAAGAAAATGTATTTTGTAGTTGTGTGTAGAGAGTGCAGAGAATTTTCTCCCGCAGTTCTTTGGCAGGCATTTGCTCGGTCAGCTGTAGTCACTGTTGGGGGTAATAACTGTCGGGGGTCCTCTCTATGACACTATCTGCACAAGGCTCCATTCTGTGCCTGACTCTCACACTCCAGGGAGTTAAAGATTATACAAGTTAATCTGCTCAGCTATGCCTGGATCAGTGACCTGGGAGGGATATGTCCTCTGACTGGTCTCACATACCAGTAAAAGGAGTGCAGGTATAGCTTCTACACACGGAAACTGCCCTCCACAGCCATAATACTTCTCACAAAAACAGACACATGGGAGCAGGCATAAGCATCCTGTACAGATATTTAGTAACCAAAAGCCACATAACCTTGACACTCAGTCAGGAATTTGCTCAACATTCCAAAGCAGACATTCTGTCCATCAGGCCCTAAATTGATATTTAGGCAACCAAGGGCCATATTTCAATGAAAAACCATGAAGTAGAGATCAATGACAAAGATTAGGGGAAAAAAAAAAACTTTAAACAAATTTAACACCAGGGTACTGGGAGGGGGGTTTACTATGTGTTGCTGGGAGGCAAATAAAGAGAGATTTACACATTAGGACTTGGACTTAGGTCTAATAACCTTGTTCCTCTAGAGTGGTTCTGTATCACCCTAGGAGATACAGATCTTTACCTTTCCAGATGTTCAAAATAGGGCCCATGCCTGCAGAAACCTTCTGTCATGTAATCATAGTATATTATGTAAATTCAAAGGATGGTAACTAAGAAAGCCCAAAAAAAAATCAATTAAAACGAAGGGGCCTGAGGGTTCAACTATCGGCTTGGGAAATATTTGAGGTTACTCGGAGGGCAGTTCATTTGTGGCTGCGGAATTTTTATAAGAGGTGCTGTAGATTCATTCTCAGACATTTAGGCTTCCTCTATGATATTGTTGTTAAGAAGTTTTACAATTTTGGGAATTCTGTGACAGATCGTCGTGATCCCAGAACCTAATTTGTCTATACCAATACAACAGCCTCAGATACTGAATGTCAAGCTAAATTTTAACCCTATTGAAATTGTGGGGGCTGGGTGTACAAATTAAATACCGCGAACCGGACACATTATAGATAATTCCATTTAGAAGTTCACAATTTTTCAAGTGAAAAGCATTACACTGTGTATATTTCTCTATTCAACTTAATATCTTTAAGAAACAAAGTAAAGTAGGGTTGAACAGGCAGTGAAACAAATTAAATGAAATATAGTGTTCAATCTGAACATTAACTATTTATAGTCCCAATAATTTGTCAGCTTGCTGCTCAGGTGTCTCTGCCCTGCCAAGGCCACTCATGTTAAACAGATATTTGTGGAGTCAATGAGTCCAGTCAAGGTCTGTGGGAATAAAGCAGGAAACAGGACAGTGTTCAGAATCAGGCCCTGGGAAACTGCCCCAGGCATTGCTAAAAAACAGCAGAATGATTAGTGGACCCAGAGAGACTTAAAACTGTTTAAGAACTTCAGACAACAAAAATATCTCCTCTGTCAAAAGGCCTTAGCTAGCTGAAGATACATGACATTTAGTTTGATCTCAAACTAACAATATTTTAAATGTTTAAAGAGAAGCCATTTTAAAATAGGAAATTTAAATACAATACAGTGATTTGCCCCATGGCACACAATGACCGGCAAGACACGTTCCGTCTGTCACCATCCATAATGGGCCCATTGTAACCAAAAACCCTGTTACAACCGCACACACGCACACAAACCCCCCCAAAAAACATGCAAACACCTCAAGAATACTCAAGGAGAGCAGAGTTTAACAGGGTGAGAGGAAGTGTCTGCACTGGCAGGACTGATAGCTTACAGCCAGAGGAAACCTGGACTTTTTCACAGATCAAGGCTTTTTGGCCATGGAGGCACACCCAGTTTCAACCCCTGGCCTACAAAAGTAGACAAGTCCTTTAGATAGATTAATAAAGGGGGGACGTCAATGTCATCAGCCATCCATTCATAAATTACTATCCAGTAAACTTCCATTCAACAGCATAACAGCTGTTGAACAGCATAACCATGGTAAACACACAACCCTGCATACACATGCAGGTACAATGCTACATACAAATAGACTGTTTTCTTAATCTAAAGTCAAATGAGACTGGCCAGTTGTGTTCCTTTCCCAGAGATTCTCACCAGTCCAAACCTTTATCTTATCATCACCGATGCAGTTCTTCATTAGTTGGTGTTCGCTGACTATCAACTGCCCCTTGTGCACAGCTGCACTCTTGTTCCTGTATTGTGCAGCAGAGCCGACTCTGTTAATGTCAGAGTTATTTTTGAATGGACACATTGTAATTCTCATGGCTCCGATGTCTGAATATATATTCCTGATAAGTGTTTTCCATCTATTGAGCACTGCCCTCGCCTAAAGGAAGCCAGGAATTCCATCACAGTAAACAGCCTGGTGGGATGGAGGAATCCCAAATAAAACAGCTAACAGGAAAACACACTTTTACATCTGTTGTTTTCACGGTTCTTTGAGAGATCTTAATCACATGATATTAACTTCCATCTCTGTTACGTGACAATATCTTAAGTAATATTTCAGAGATAAAAATCTCTGTGTAGAAAAATGTCTTCGAGTGTCTTCAAAAACGACATGCTCTGTGTCTGTTACTGAACACCCACTGGCCTTTGCAAGTAAAATCCATGCAAATTCAATCGCATCCTACAGTTAATACATGTCTGTTTTAGACATTAGACATTTTAACAAGTAGGCTACATGTTAATACACTTGGTTGTTTTTAATAATGATAGATATTATGTAAGGAGGGAAGTGATTGGATTTTTCCTATGAAATCGCCAGTGATACTGTCAGAGGGCTGAAGACTTTCAGCAAGACATTTATTGACTTTAAGAAAACATTATCCGCCCCTAAGAACTACTTCTGATATTAATAATATTTGTGTGAGCAACAATTTGTATCGGTGACTACAAAATTGGTGACAACAGTTCAATTATTTAATTGAAATACCTAATGGGAAATCAGTAGCAGATGTATTTTACAGACTATCATTACCATATTCCATTATTATTCATGATAGGCGTTTGATATTTATCTTGTAGTATTTGTATAATAATTTTTTTATTTTATTTTAATTGGAATTACAGGAGTCATTATGAGCTCAAAACAGTTGGAACGTTTCGCAGAGGGCAAACTTCCCCCAATGCAGGGACGGCCAAACATCCCAAACTACTACTGGGCCAGCTTTATTTATTTTTCTGAAACCTGAGTTGAGCAGAATATTTGTCACCCGTCAGTTGTTAATTTAATTTTGGCCCCACTACAACCGTTTCCAGCTGTCTCTGGTATCACTTTCCTTTAAGTCCCATTTGGGTCTGACAACTGTCAAGCTGATCCTGTCCTTTTTTGCCCCTTGGAGACAGGCTGCACCCTACAGGGTGTGAGTACTGTGTTCAGAGTTGGTAGGGGAAGTTGAACAGCTCATTTTCCTGATTGACGGAACCCTCCCGCAGCTGCAATTCAAAATAACTGTGAAAGTGACAGAGATGTTCTATGCCAAACCTCAGGAGCAGGGGGCAGGCTGCTGGCAGAACTCCAGTGTTGTAATAACTCAAGGCACACTTTGACTGATAAAGAGAGGGCAGAGTTGTATTATTTTCACTTTTAACCACAGTCAGGTGCAAGGGGGTACAGAGGGTACACAGCCCCACATTCTCTAATGTCCGACGGAGCGTCAGAAACCGGACCGGGACACATTCGAATAAAAATGAAAGGCTGTCGGCCTGGCGGGCGCTGGAAGCATTTGGCGTGAGGAGTATGAATAAAAGCAATGGCCCTCTGGGGTTCACGGAGGCGGCAGTTCGCGTGTCTGTGACCACAGGCCTGTGTAGGCCCACACGGCAGAGACAGCTGCCACGAGCAAAATGTTAACTCCAGTTCTATGGTCCGCACATGCCAACAACTGGCAGGAGTTAAGCAGGTCAAACAACTGATGGGGTGGAGAAAGGTAAATCGACACCCAAAAATGACCTATTAGTGTCTGTTTAAAATCTACAAGCGCATAGATGGGAACCTGATACTGCTCCGACACAAACAGCTCAGAAATTGAGAACCCCGTGACTATGCCCAAGCTTTCTTGTAAAAGAGTTTGAGCCCTCTACGTGCTAATTTCAAGGGGCTAATTTCACATTAACTCATTATTTATTGTCCCTGGCAATTCTTTTTCCTCAAAATCCTGCTACCAGCTACTAAAAATTATGCTCTGCCACACCCCCTGAGTTAAAGTTGAAGATAAAGTCACTGTAGAGAAACCAAGTTGTGGAGGAATAGCATTTATAGTGGGTTAGATAATGGGGAACATCTCAAACTGTATAATCTGTATAATATTACTATCAATATATATATATATATACTAATTCACAAATGGGTATAACAAACACAGAAAAGACATTAATTAGCTAAGTAGTACAATTAATCTCACAACTGCAATAAAACCATGAGTGGAAATTTATACTTAATTTTTGAATTGCAACTATTCTGTATGGCAGCTAAACTAAGAAACTTTTTCAGAATGCCAAAAACTCTGGTGGGAAGCCTAAAAATGGTAACATTTGAGTGATACTGGTCACATGCAAACCATAAAGATAAAAGTACAGGTGACGTGAATTGTGTGATCTCCCCTATATCATTATTAGTGTATCTACACAAGGAGTGTGGCATGGAGGGGTGAGAACTCACTCTTCAGCATTTCACTCTCTCGTTTTCCTCTTGGCTTCAGTGCTTCGTAGTGATTGTTAAGCTCGGGTGAGAGACACCGGTATCCACTGCTTCAGGTAAATCGGGTGGATTAAGCAGGTTTCTGTTGTGACTTTGCATTCCTAGGTATATCACCACAGATTTGACTGTTCACAGTCAATTGTTTCCCTTATAAAAACGTATATTCAGTGGTATAAAAATGAAAAATGAAAACAAAGGTTGGTTCTTTTTTCTAGAATACACAGTTTAAAAATGAAGGGGAATTTTGAAGTTACCATATATTAGATTTCTTAACCCTGTAAGTATTACATTGGTGAGCGCATCATTTTTTCTAAATATTTTTCACCTTTTTACTGTCTTGAAAAAAACAATCTCTAAATGCAATCACCCCCAGGGCATTGCTTTTCTCTTCCATGGTAGTCAGAACAACCTCTTATTTTGCTGCACCGTGATCAGCTGGATATCGAAACAGACGGCAAAGTATTTTTATTGTCTTCATGAGAAGAAAAAAAAGGATCTGGTCCACCAGGAGGGCAGAGGCAATCACCCTAAAATTAGAGAGTGTTCACAAACCAAACAATTATCAACTCTGCCCACACAGGGACTATCAGTGGAAATTAGCCATATGTCAACACCAACTGTAGAACACATATTCTGTGATTGTGTGAGGCCCACATGACATCACTTTTGCAGTGAATCTGCTGTTCGAGGGCAAAACAAGGCTCCCCTGGAGAATGGCGTGTGGGAAGTTAATGGTACAGACACCGAAAGAGAGGACGGAGAAGGAGATATGGGAAAAGACATGGGAGTGGCAGAGCCCAGGAGACCATGAGCAGAGAAAAGAACTGGGAGGGTGGGAGGGAGCAGTCCCAGGCCAGAGGGAGGAGGCATGTTCCCATGCCCTGCAGGCCTCAAGGGAGTGTCAGTGGCAGATGTGACGTCTGGGCGACGGCCCAGCCGTATGTGTCCAGGACTGACATGCTGCTGTGAGAGGGAGGAGGCCCCAATCCATCACCTTCACTGGGCCAAGTGCCCTGCTCCACATGTGACCCACAGGGGGGTCAGAGATTCCCAGCCTTCCAATGCTCAACAGTGGTCACCACAATTCCCAAGCCAAAACAGCGATCCTGTTTTTAGCAACATTTCAATAGAGAAAAAAAATCAATTACTATTCCACCTTTAGAGATGTTTGAGAGAGCTTTTCAGAGACATCATCGCTCTGAAGTAGCTACGAAGAAAGGCCGTTATTGTGATTTTTTCTGCGTTACTAAGCCTTTGTAAAAATCAGTCTTCAAAAAGAAAAAAACTTCACCCATCTGCAACAGCCATCATCACCTTAAAGCCGAAATAGAGCCTTTTTTCATCCATTAATGCAATATCAAAACTCTGTCTGTAACGTGGGAATCCAGCAAAGGTTTTTAAAGATGTTGAATTAAATATATAGCTCACACTAGTTTTTTTTTAAATTATGTGTACACATGAATGTTTTATATAATTTGTACATTTCAATTTTAAAAAAAGATTCAGACTATTCAAAATGATCCACTTATCCAATAATTATCATTAACATGAACCCTTCAAGTCAAGTCAAGTTTATTTATAGAGCACATTTAAAACAACAACCGTTGACCAAAGTGCTGTACAGTCAGAACAGCAAAAGCAAACAGAATACACTCACAAAACAAGTTTAACAAACAAAGAAAGGCAAAGAAAGACAACTATCATACTGTGTTAAAAGCCAAAGAATAAAAATGAGTCTTAAGACTGGATTTAAAAGCATGCAGTGTAGGGCCTTGACATGCACCTGTAGCCTTAACAGATCATAAAGATCTAACCCATTTAAAGGAGCTAAACCATTTAAAGATTTGTATGCAAACAATAAAATGTTAAAAACAATCCTAAAATGTACAGGGAGCCAATGAAAGGAGGCCAGTACAGAGGAGATGTGCCCTTGTTTGTGTTTTCCTGTTAAAAGACGAGTAGCAGCATTCTGGACCAACTGAAAGAGAGAGAGAGCTATGGCTAACACCAACGTAAAGGGCATTGCGGTAGTCTAGTTTGGTTGAGATAAAAGCATGTATAACCCCTTCAAAATCACAAAATGTTAAAAAGGGCTTGACCTTATATAAAAGCCTCAGTTGGAAAAAGCTTGATTTAAGCTTCTAGAATAGCATAAACCAATAAAATCATCCTTCCCAGGATGATTTCTAAAAACGTGATGCAGCAAAAAAGTGTGGTGACAATTCACAAGTCTGTGCTTTAGCTCATTTAATAAAATAAAATAAAAGCAGTTTTTAAAAAAAGTGGAGGGCCATTTCTTAACAAACATAGATTGCCCCATTTTTTTATTCTGGTCTTACTGTGCCTTCCCCAAGTTTAACACTGATGCAAATCACATGTAATAAAATAGAATGTAGCTGTTTCTTATTTCTTTTTTTTTTGTAAGTATCTTATTTCTTCCTCAGTTATTAGAAGCTAGTTAATACAGATAAGGACCCCGAATGCATTTTTCCAAATCAATCACATATGCTATCAACATTTCTTTACCCACAGACAATTAAAAATTAAACATTGACCAACATTGACCAACACTGACCGAAGTTTCATTTCAAGCCAATTCAAATTAACCTATGAAATCCCCTTCCAAAGTCTTGTAATCATCAACTAGATGAATTGCGTTAAAGGGTATATTATAGTATGTAGGAGACCACCATGAAACCCACATAAATAATTGATATTTTTAGACAAAACACATCACCTTGCCAAGTAGGCTAAATGTTAATAGGGGTTACTCACATGATGTCACACAGAGACAGAGAAGTAATTCGGAGAAATCAAATTCTTCCATGCTGACTTATTGCCATATTGGCTATTTGATTGACAGCATTTCGTGCTAGTTGATATGTTACTAAACAGGCTGCTCTATTTATGTCTGACATTTTTATTTTAAACATCTGAGCATAACTGTAGATTTTACATATTAAACGTCTTTTACAGGTAAGCCCTTAGGGATTTTAAAGGATCACAACTCAAATTAAAACTGTACAGTATCCTGGTCAATTGCAAAGAGGGGTATCAATTGTAATGGAAAAATATGATATTTCAAATATCAAATATGATATTTTTAATAAGTAGAACTGTATTCATGTGATTAAATAACATTTTAACATGTTTTTCTTCACTGAAATGTAATGAGTATACGATTTCCATTAACAAAGGCTGTTTTATTAAATACATTTATCTGTCAAAAAAAGGTACTTTCTTGACATGACACATGAATTTACTAGCCATGCCTTGTATAAGATCAACATCGTTTTAAGTGATTTTTGACTGAAGGAGTATTGACTCTGTAGCGGAGTCAAACCACCTGTGAGCGTTACGTCTCAATGCATTGCCCTGCAGGATGTAATCCGACACTACAGCCAGTGGCCCCTTCTCGCGCACGCTCAACAAAAAATCCTGCAACGCGGTGAACAGATGGGTTACACAGCGCACGGAGACAAAGGCAATGCTATCACTGCGGCCTCCTTTCAGTCCACCTGTTGTATCAGGTGGATTCAAGCAATCCGGAGGCGGAAAACTAAATACAACGTAGAGGGGGGAAAGCAATGTCGTAACGTAAAGAATGATTAACTCCAGGAAAGGGAAAAAGGACAGATTATTAAATTCAATACAACAAAGTTCCTTACTGTTCGTAACTTGTTTCTTTTCAAATTTGACCAGCATCAAGTAACATTCTATTGTGTCTGACCATAACTAGGGGAAAGGCACGGATGTGTGTGCATTTTTTTTAGATAGTAAGGCCCTTATTTTAAGTCTTTCACAAATGAAGCACTCCCTGATAAATTATGACAACACTGTCCCCTACTGGTACATCCAGACCAGGCCTTCTGCATGCTAATTATCCCCCCTCACCCAAGTGTAAGCAGAATTGTTCAATTGAGGTATCATATGTTCTATTCACATCATAACGCTATCCAAGCACAAGAAAAATAAGCAATTTATGTGAACGTGTATGGCTTGTTTACTTCTCTCAGTACTGTAAAAACTCTCCGAGAGCAAAAGCTAGCACTGTGGACAGTTTATGACCTCGAATTCTGGTGATGCTGTCTCTGTTAAATGAGAATAGAACAACATGACCGCCCCTTATGGGAAGAGTCAGTAAGCACAAGCAACTTTTCTTCCTGGTACTTTTAATAAAAAGGCTTATCAACTCCAAGAAGCCAATTCTTCCTGTCTTGAACCTTCAACCCCACTCCCCATGATATACTTATATTTTGGCCTCTTTAGCTACTTAATTCTTCTTAATTCACTTAAATCCTTTTTCATAGGGTTTACATTTAAAAACGACAACTTCGATTGACTGTTGATCTGTTGCACAATGACCGTTGATTTAAAATCATCAAGGTTGATGAGATCAGGGGTAGAATGGAGTTTTGGGCCTCCCTCTTTGTAGACACAAACACTCACCCACAAACCTCTACACCTCCTGCATGAATGGTGGCAGTGGGTCACAGACAGTGATCCAAATGACGCTTGGGGACCATCCTCACAGAATATTGCTCTATTATACTCTTCTCTCTCATCCCCCCTTTCCAGTGAGCCGTTCCCTGCGGATGTGAAAATCACAGGGAGTTGTCCGGTCTCGGGTGTAGTGTGCAGCTGCAAAAACAAGTTCACCGGGGTTTATCACAACAACGCTGAGCAGTAATCTCCACCTTTGGGTCGCTTGCTCCCCACCCTTTCCCTGCCCCTCTCGCCTCAGACCTGCTCCAGCACGGAGCAGAGGGAGACGTTCATCCAACACTTTCCTAAACATATCAACCATATCAGCAACTCGGTCCAGACTGCCAGAATCGCCTTGACTGCCTCTCCTCTTACACGTCAGCTCTTACCATTTTACTGCCTCTCAGAGAAATCGTGTGATATTTGTGGTCTCTTTGGCACATGGTGGGAACATCTCAGCTTAAGCGGAGGATGGGAATAAACTGCAGAGGAAACTGCGGCTCACGTTTCACCTCTCACGGTTCTCCTTTCTGGCTCTTGCATCAATTACCAAAAGGCTATGGGGTTAATGAAAGCCTTTGCAGCCCGGTAAATGACCTGCCGCCAGTGGCCTTACTCTGAGCACCAGCCTCCAGCCAAAGCTTATCTTCTAGGACCATCGCCCATTGTCACCGCAGAGGCCATCTTTGTGAAGTCGTAGTCAGTGGAAACTTCTTTGACACCCAAAACACCACATAGGAAAGAGATCTAACATCAACCTTCCACATAAATAGCATGATTACTTTACTTCCTTGTGCAAAGTTTTCAGATAATCAGAGGCAGCCCAGTCACATCCTCTTGATAATCTCCTCATAATCTGCATTGGAAAAAAAATACACAGCGTGACGGAAACAATGTTTGTGCGCTAGTACAGCGCTGTTTGCAAAGTTGAAATGTTTTCCCAGGGCTTACTTCCACCTATTTACCGTGATATCCCTGTTCTCTCCCACGCTTTAACGTCTGCTTTTGTGTACTCTTGCAATTTTTTCGCTTTGCGGTTGAATATGGCACAGATCAAGCCCAGGTCCATTTACTTTTTAACACTGTCTGAGATATCTTTGCTAGTCTGTGAGAATTTTGACTCAATGAGCATGACGCTGCACCGGCTGCTTCTCAAAGTCTCTGGATTCTGAGGGTACTGAAGAGGGCTGAAAGAAGGGACTGAAAGGTACCACTGCCTGCGCATTTCAGCATTGCACTCCTGCACCGCGCCTGTGTGCTGCGCAAACATTTGGCAGCCTGCAGTCCTGATAGCAAAGCCACTGGGAATGGAGGGCAATCCTCCACCCACCCGGTCCCCGACCCCTCTTTCCACCCCAACGTCCAATTTGATTTGGCCGCAGAGAATGGATTGTGACCCTCTGCCCACCCCGCGCCCTCAACCGACCCCTCTTTCCCCTTAAACATCCACCCTACTCCATGCCTTTCTTGACCTCATCGGCACTCTCACAAACTGTTGGCACGCTCATGGCACCATTTAACCCACCACCACACTTTAACCCACCCTGTCTCACTTCTCCGGGTATCACCGACTAGGCGGCAGTTGCACAATGTGGCTCAATGCTCATTGACCCTCCCGAGAGCTGGCAAACCCACAGCAGGTTAATCATCAAACAAAGACTTTGAGAACAATGGGAACATTCACTCTGGTTTACTGCACCATGGCAAGGAGTGGTGGGGTTAGGATTGGAACTGGAGAAGTATAGTTCTTCAGTGGTATCCACAGTGAAACAGGTGGTGACCATAAGCATGGAAACACACGACTGGTTCTTTTTTTGTTTTTGTTTTTATTGGTTCAGTTGAGTTGTTTTTTTATTTGAAATTTTTTTCATTTGAAGTTTATTTTACTTGCATTAACTGTCTTGTTCAATATGATATCCTGAATGGATGAAAACAAAGGGAATGATAATCTGACAGACCTGGATCAAGAACATCTGATTAAATTCAGATTAATCCTCACTACAGTAATAAAGCTTTTGTACAGTATACTTTTAAAAGTAGTATTATTCTTGACATGTGGCTTATGGATTTTTGTTTGTTTCAAAATCAGTTCTTTGTCGTGCGAGTAGTTCATTCCAAAGCTATAAAAAATAAATCTTCTGATGTGAAACACGGAGAAGACCTTGCCATGGTAAAGTTAAAGCAGCATACGAGCGCATGTCTTGGCAGGATGTTAATTTACCCGGCAGTTGTATCAGCTCTTCCCATCACCCCTTTAAGCCCAGCCGGTTTCTCTCAGCTCTGAGAAGTGAGAAGGCTATTTTCACTTCCATGAATGTCCTGACTAATCGAGACAACTAAGAATGAGTTGATCATGCATGCATTGTGTCCCCAAAAACATTTTACATTTGATTTGTTAATCTGATGCTCCTATCCAGAGTGACATACAAAAGTGTCATTGTTCATGAAGGTTTTGTCTTCTCTTAGGAAGAGTTTTATCCAAAATGTCCCACTTATATTATGGGGACATATTTTATACGCTATATATATATATATAAACTAGTTCTCAAAAAGGACCAGCATGTGGATGTCATGTTTGTGTATAAGAAGCCTGGCTAACACCAGCATGGAGGTAACATGTGGAACAGTGCATTTGTCTGTATGGGAGTTTCCTTCTGAGTGAACTCCTGTGAATAATTAATGTGCAGAAACTTTCATGAATGACTCACAGTCGTGCAACCTTACATCCTACTCTTCAAGAGCAGTTAGTATAAGCAATGCACTGGCCTGCCCCTTGGAGAGCGGTTTTCAGTCGTCAAATCATCAAGATGCCATACTACAGTGACTGACCAATGTACAGACACTCTCATGACACAGGTGAAAGAAGAGACGCACAAGTCCAACCTTGAATCCTATTATTCCCGAGCAGTTAGACAGTAAAAGCAACAAACATGCCTGCACTTCACCTTGGGGAGAAGTTTTGAGTTTTTGAATTATCGAGATGTAACCGTCTAATTTGCACATCTGCGGATCATGTCTTTACACAGGGACGTCATCACTCGCGGAGCAGATTGCAGCCCGGGGCCCTAACCGGCTTCTGCTGAACAGCGTTATATCGGCTGTGATGACAGTAAACAGCAAGCACTGGACTAGGACTGCGGGACCCCGGGCTGACCCTCCCAACTGTACACTCTGGTTCCCAAGAGGAGAGCCCCACACCTGCTCCTTTCTTTACCCAGAGCAAACAATGCACCGTGTGATAGGAAGACAGGCTGATGCGTGCCCACCTGCCACATTCATATAGTCAGTGAAGGATCTAACGCATAGATCCAAGAATGTACATTTTCTTTTAGATTTTTAAATGAAGAAATATGGTTTTATCATTCCATTCATGTTTGTTTAGTAGCATGTCCAATTTACTGTATTTAATCATGCCCATGTGTTGTTTGACTGTATCAGTCATTTGTCATTTTAAAATGTTTTTTGGTAAGATAAAAGTGTAGGCATAATGCCAATAAAACTATTTGAAATCAAGTTCTTACGGATTTTAAGGACAGAGAAATAGTTATCCATTGTCTTAGTTGAAAGCACAAGAGTAAAAACACACTAAATATATTCTGATCAATGCTTTAGTTTTTGGACTTTTCCACTAGGCCTTCTTCGTCTTATTTTATTCAGGTGTCCTGAGCTCGAATCACAAGATTTTATTTTATCCCATAGCCTATGACTACATACCTTCATATTGTAGCGTTTTGTCGGAGTGCTACTACTCTGCTGGGTTCAAGCATAGACTCAGACACCGCTTTAACAAGAAGA
>JAOYSI010019711.1:0-35632 GCA_025775065.1 Hiodon alosoides | reverse complement strand
ATATAAAATGTAAAATATAAATCTTAATTGAAGACTAACCTCTTCTGAAAAAACCTACTGACATGAGCCAGTATTCCAGTATACACATTCAATACACACTAATAGGGCAATCCCAATACACAAATTATATTCCCCAAGCAAGGAATAGTGAGAAAAACTGAATCTTAAAATCGAATATTAACTGTGAAATTAGCAAGTCTGTTTATGGAACAGCTTGTGATAAATGTGATTAACTTGTTCATTTTTTGGAAAGACTGGAACAACTGTATGTGAAATAAATCAGAACCCCCTTACATTAATAAGAAACAAGCATATAAATGAACCAATGGAAAAGCACCTCACTAGTTAATGACATTATAAATTATGCAGTGTCCAGGATAAGGGCCGGTATAACTAGACAATGTAACATTTAGAGAAATTAAATGGATACCATAATGGCAGCGGGACTCAACTGAAAAATACTCAATAATTCCAGTAAAAAATTCAACTTTTTTTTTTAATAAAACGTTAATTGGATTAATATTGATTTAATGTTGTAAGTTAAAAGGATTTCACAATATGTAGAACACTGTTACATCATGTAATAACTATTAGTTGCCATCAAATACTTCAAATGATTTCAACCTCTTTGATATGTGTGTGTGTGTGTGTGTGTGTGTGTATATGTATATATATATTTTCCATTTTGTCACATTTTCCAAGCATACAAAATACTACTGTCAGACTCGAATAAGGCAGGGTCCAAAATGACAAACGCTCTTTGGGGCAATAGTAGGGTCCACAATTGTATTTATTTGCATTTAAATGAAGCAACAACAGCTGTGTATTAGGTATTTTCCTAACTGAAGACAAATCCATCCACAGGTCACCCACGAACCTTCTCTCTGGGTTTCCAGGCCCTTCTCTCTTTCGCAGTGACACAACCAGCCCCTTTCACAACCCTGTACAACAGGAATAGCAAAGTGACGGCTGAGCAAAGCGGGGAATAAGAATCGCAGGGCTAAGTCTGCCTCTCGGGAGCCCGTTCTGTGTAAACTGTTCCCTTGGGGTAACTTTTGTGGCCTGGGAACTTCCCAAAATATTTTGTACCACCAAAACCTGAGACTTATTCCTCCATTCTGTTGACCTGATTTCATTTAATTTGCGTTAACCCTTTGATAAATATTTTTGACTGTAAGCCTTACTAATCCAGCAAAGTGTCAGTAATTACCACAGATAATTACCATAATTTATCATCAATTTGTCATAATTACCATGAATTTAAAACTGAAAATTTCAAAGACCTTTACTGAGCCAATCGCCAAGTCTGTTTTTAACTGTAATGTTTTATGCATTGATGTAATTGGTGAGGTGTGATAAGCTTACTGAATCCAACAGAGGCTAAACTGTCAAATCAATCTTTCATTGGCCAATCACAGCATAAGCTTCACTTATGCTTCTTTTTTTTTTTCCTTCCTGAAAAAACAGGGATAACCACAATATTTACCTGGTAGAACATATGAAATGCAAGTGGTTTTCACTAAAACCCCTGTGGAATCATTACCTACTTGGGACAAATATTTTATACCGTTCCGTGTCACTCCGTTTACAACTGCCATGGGCTACCAGAACTGATAAAGGTGAATAAAAAAGCAGCTTCAGGCAGTTGTGCTGTCCCTAGTATCCAAAGCTGAACATTTAGAGTACGCGTTGGTGTTGGCATTGACGATTTCCAAACTATGTAGTATGTAGTATGTAGTATGTATGTCTCTCTCTCTCTCTCTCTCTCTCTCTCTCTCTCTCTCTCTCTCTCTCTCTCTCTCTCTCTCTCTCTCTCTCTCTCTCGCTCTCTCTCACACACAAAAATTTGAGGGGTGTACTGTGTATGTGTATGTGTATGTGTATGTGTATGTGTATGTGTATATATATATATAGATATGGGTCCTTTTAAGACCAACAAACCTGATATTCCAGGCCTGACTGCTGATTGCCAGCCTGTACAGCCTGTTAGGGCCTGTACCTGTGGGGAAACAGCATGAGGTGGTTTGGAGCTGATTTGAGTTGAACATGAGGAGTCTATGAGTGTTTTTAGTGTTAGAGTATTTTGACCCATTTTTGTAGGGGAACCTGATTTGGCCTTGGGACAATTCACTCATATTACTTTATTACAAATGGTATACTGACATGTTATTTTAAAGCAATAAAACTCAAAATCAACTATTGTTAGGTGACATTGGTTTTGTTTGCGTGCCATTTACTCGGTGGTTAATGTTTTTGTAACATAAATATAAGAAATTATTACCTTTGCAGTGTATTAATATTGGCTGTTGGACATTCATATACATCCATTCATTCGTATTTACATTTGGTTTTAAAAAACAACACATTTCCTCATATTTATCGCACTGGAGAATTTAATATATAGTGAGACCTAAACAGCTTACTAAGCACCCAGCCTTTGTCCTTCAGAGAGGACATACTTTTGGATTCTTCTTCTTAAGATCCATAGGCACAATGCCCCTAGGTTTTCAAAGCAGTACCAATTACGTTTTTTCCATCTGATCCGGTCTTGTGTCTCTAAACTTAAGCTGTGCAAGTCTTTTCCACACCCATCCATCCATTCACTCGATGGTCTCCCTCTTGTTTTCCCATCCATCATGGCTTACAAGAAATAAATAACCTATTATTAGAGGGCTGGGACATTACACACAGAAGAAAGGTAATTGCCCACAATTATCTTACCATTGTCTTCCACCTGTGAACCCCCCTGCCCCCCCCCCCTCCCTCCAGTTGAGGGATCATTGGTCAGGCAACAAATCTGAAGGAAAATGGAGACCTATGTGAATTCGACAGGGATAAAGTAATACAAAATAATAGACTAAGAAAAGGGTAAAAGGTTATATCCAAGTGTTTTGATTACACCCAGGCACTGCCATGATCAGACCATCCCTCAAAACTCAAACAAGATTTCAATCTAGAAGAAGACTTGTGAGAGAAGCCACAGAGAGGCCAACAATCACTTTGACGGGGCTAGAGTTCAGTGGCTGGGAGTGGAGTAATGGTGCTCAGGTCAACCATATCAAGAGATCTGCATAACACTGTCCTGTATGGCAGGGTGCAGATAAAGCTGTTGCTTAAAACGTACCATCTGATGTCTAGATTTTTCTGAAAAACCTGCAATGTGGGAAAACATTTGGTGGTCAGATAAGACCAAGATAGTGTTCTTAGTTTTGACCAAAAAAGCTGCACGTGTAGCGCAAACCTAACACTGCTAATGACTCAAAATACACAGAAATATTGCAAGAGATCCTGCTTTCGATTACTAAACTGAAGCTTGAAGGGAATTTCACATTTCAGCAGGACAATGATCCCAAGCGCAAGGCCAAAGCAAAATTAGAGTGGCTCAAGAACAATCTGAGAACAACCTGATCTGAATCCCATTGAGAATACATGGCACTATTTGAAATTTGCAGCCCACCAGCTTCATCCAAACAACTTGAACAACGCGGAAAAAATCTGCCAAATAAGAATGGGCCAAAATCATCCCAACACTGTGTGCAAAGCTGGTACATACTCGCCCCAAAAGACTTAAAGCTGTTGTTGCAGAGAAAGTTGACTCTACCAAATATTACCGAGTGGCCGTTGAATACTTATGCAAGCAACATATTTCATGTTTTTTTTTTTTTTATTTGTCGTACAAATATTTAATAAAATCAATGTTACCATGCAATAATTGATTTTAAGTTCCAGCGTTTTAAAATAAAATATTAAACCGAACAAAATGTATTGTTATTTTTATTATCATTATTATTACTTTTTCCCCCGTGGCACTGTAAGTTCTAGAAAAAAATAATAAAATTTCCTTTCCCATTAGGTTTCTGATTCAATGTTTTATCAAACAAGGTGAATTTGACAAAGTCATTTACAGAATACGGGACAATGTAATCACTTCAGCAATTCCGCTGTACATTTGTTGGCCCAGTAAAACAGAACAACTTAAAGTAGCCACTCCTGAATGAAGGCTACCTGAACAACCAGAATACCCGAATAAAGATAAAAGATAAAGATTAACCAAGTGGCCATAGACGCCTAAAGGAACCCACAGGAAACTTTGTTGCTGTGTTCTTTATATACAACATATACAAATATAACAGATAATAACACAATTAAAGTATTGTTGGCATCCGTCAATAGCAACTGAAGTCTATTTCCTGCTGGTTTCTCTTTTTCACTTTTTTTCCTGAGTGAGATATTTGCAGGCAGTACTACCGGATAATTTTTCCACAGTTGCCTTCCCACCGCCTGCGGTTTCAGGAGAGATGATTTAATTATCATGACACCTCTGACTTAAAATTACCAACAATCTCCGCAGTATTACGGAGGGAGCCCCCACAGCAACAGGGAAGACGGTTACAGAAATAATGGTTCACGCTGAATCATGATGTCGTCTCTGTCAAGAAGGGAATGATTCCACCATAAAGGCGAAGGGAGGGGGGCGACTGATTGTTGTCTTTATAATCACGGTTCAGTGTTTCGTTGGAACAGAGAAAACACAAATACGAATGTGGCCGACGGTCATTTGTTTAATTGTGTGCTTGAGGTATGAGAGGATTGTGGCCTTTCCCCCGCTGTCACTCAAAAGGCAATAGCCCAATGGTAATGTAGCTAAGTTTCACTTGGGGCCCTGAACTAGATCTTTCTCAAAACAGATTTCACTAGCTCTGATTCTGATGTGTTATCTTGTTATTTTCTGATCAAGACCACAAGGAGGCCAATGCTTCTTAATCTTCACCAGGTAATAAAAACATACGATACATATCACAGAAAACAAAAAACAACCTTATATTTGAGCTTTCCACATTTCAACACGGATTCTGCCTTTGTGTTGTTGCTGTTGTTGTTTTGACCCAGATATGTCCATGCTTGATGCCTGTGCCCACGTGTGTCTATTCCCCACCACAAAACCACGGTTGTCCATGACAGAAACCTGGCGCCACCGCAGCTGTCTGGCCTGCTAACACATGTTTATGAGTTCTGTGAGGGGCTGAGTGCGTGCCGGGTAATTGACTGCACCCGCGGTGACTCCCCTGATCAGGATCAAGCCCCGATGCCACGCTACTCTGGAAAATGCTGAAGCTTTGTTACCTCCAGAGCCCTAATTAATCAGCGTTGGAACGTCTTGATATTTCCGTTGGCTAAGCTCCAACTCGTCTGAAAACATCGTGGCCTACAGCCGCAGGGCTGATGGAAATTCCCTGACACTACCGTGTCTGCTGTTGTTCTCCATGCTGGCAAACGAGAAATCAAAACCCAAAAAGCCATCGAGAGGAGATGTACTGTAAAGTGCTGGGGAGAGACAGAGATGGAAATGCTACATTGATAATGGAATTGCGATATGTTCTCTAACCCTATAACAAACACAAAAAGCCAACAAGAGGAGATGTAAAGTGCAGGGGAGAGATAGAGATGGGAAACGGTACGTTGATAGTGGAATTGCGATATCTTCTTTAACCCTAAAACAAACCCAAAAAGCCAACAAGAGGAGATGTAAAGTGCAGGGGAGAGATAGAGATGGAAATGCTAGGTTGATAGTGGAATTGCAATACACTCTCTAACCCTAAAACAAACTCAAAAAGCTGGGCCTGGTTAATCACTAAACTAGTCTCATTACTGTGCATTATCGCTGGAACGACCCCCCCTTGACAGTTCAAACAGGCCTGTCAAATGCAAGTGGAATTATAATTATTATCAGAGACCCACTGTCAGTAAAAATTGCGTGTTGTTTTATCATATTTTTAGCAAAAAAAAAAGTATAACCTCATCCTGATGTTTGGCCCTATATGCTTTATTTTAAACTTTATTGCACAGCGTAGCCATTTTACAGTCGTAAATGTTCCGTGGGATGTGAAAATTATTACAAATAAAATTTATAGCACTGTTACATCCCATTGAAGTAATACTACATTATCCTTTGTTTCTGGTTTCTTAGATTTAGGGATTGCATTAAACTATGATTGTGCCTGACAGAAGTAATAAATAACAACTTCTTCTTTGTAGAATTTTATTTTATTTTTTTTCTACAGGTGGATAAAATGAAATGAAGCCAATGTGGGAAAATAGAGTCTGGAGGAGCATTTTTGGTTTAAAAATGTGAAAGAGTGAATCGTCGTACTACAGATAAATATGGGCTCAACATATTCTTTCTGGTTTTTTACAAAAAAGCAATGACAGTGATGCAGATGGAGTGCAGGAAGAATAGTCAACTGGAAAATAAACTAGAAGTCAACTAGAAGATCAAATTGTCACATGCTCACATCTGATTCCCATTTTAATTCAACAGACTACTAGAGTTCCACAAATAATACAATATATAAATTATACAAAGAATCTGGTACATCTGCTTTTGAATTTAAGAAAAACACTGCTCTTTATTTCACTCTCATGGGTCCTCTTGGCAGTTGATGAAAATAGTTTATGAAAATTATGTACCTCATCTGTAAAACGCCTCTTCAGGAACTGCAGCCAAATTCAAGAAATAAAAGTGCAATTATGTATTTATCTTTGATATGGCCTCCTGAAAGAACATCTGGGTCAGCAGAAGTGGGAAGTGGACAGTCGTTTCTATTAATGAACAAACACAGCATGTTGATGTATGTTAAACATCACTGGTTTAAAAGGGTAGATAATTGTGTTTTTATTTTTTTGATGTTTATAAAATTAGCACACGGCCAGGTGCCACGCCCTCAAGCTCAACGGAAGGGAAACACACCCAGGCCAACGCCCACAACCAGGACCTTGTTTCTGCACCTGAGTGTGGTTCAGCTAATCGTCATTAAGAGACTTTAAAAGAGTGCCAGCAGAGCTAACTGAGGTAATAGAAGTTTTAGATTGAAAAGGGTCCTTCTCCTTCTCCTTCTCCTTCTCCTTCTCCTTCTCCTTCTTCCTTCACTTTGCAGTGTGAATGTTTGTTTTGTTGCTTTAGTAACTTAGTTTTATTTTCACTTCTTCCATTTCTGTTCAGTTTGTTAACATTATGCCCTCCTGCCGCTACCGGGCCAGGCACAAGATAATTATATATATATCTTCCTAGGATTAAGCATATAAAAAGATGAATGTATATAATTATGTCAAGGGCATTGACACTTAAACATCATTCTTGTGTGTTATAATGCATTGATAAACATTTCTTCAAAAGATGAATGCCAGCTATATCACAAACCTTAGCATTTCTAAGCAGTTTACCTTACACCTGTGTTTTCCACAATACCAGGCGTTCACTGGCGTCAGGGTCTCGGGCTGTTTCTGCTGGCTCTGAGCTTGCTGCACCCCCTGAGGCCTGAGAGCGGGGGCCTTTCAAAGAGCTGAGTCGGGGGACAGCTGGGGGGAGGGGGTCACAACACAGAGAGAGGGGACAGTAACACAGGCAGCCGTCCCTGTGGCTCTGTGACGAGCAGAATTACTCCGGCAGACTGGTCCTGCTTCAGCCGCTGCTGCCAATTCCTCCAGCCAAGGACCAGACGTGAGGATACGGGTAATTTGTGAAACGGCTGGAGCGTACTGTGGGTTATTGATCCCTGCATACTCGCAAGCACTGACAAAGGGGAAAAATGCTGGCGGTGTGAAATCGGGGCCAGGGTTGTAGCAGCCACGCCTTTGCTTCCCCGTCAAAATGCATTCGAGTTGGGGAAGAAAATGCACAATGGCTTAAGCGGAATGTAGATTATATCATAATTGCAATTTTGGTGGATCCTGCTGGTTTCTAAAATGTTAAGGGATATTACTGAGAAAAATCTTTTCCTTCATAAATAGAGACCTTTTTGCTCTTTGTTGGAATGAAGTGTTGCACGGATCTCATTGCTTTATTGGATTACAACTTGGTATGCTCTAAAATGTAGTCATTTTTAGTACAGCATTGTGGAATCAAAAAAAAAAATCAAGCCTATAGACACTAATAATAATGTAGTGGTATGCCATTCATTTATTGTTGGTAGATTTGGGTGCTAGAAATGGTACACGCTAGTAAGGCTGGAACGAATGGAGATGACAGGCTGCGCTGTCTGAATGCCGGTCCAGCAAAGAGCAAATGATCGTGGGAAATGTAATAAAGTTAGAGTACCAGCACCCATTCAGAGCGCAGCACATTTGCATAATAAATCCATGAATGATTTAGCCGTACAGCAGTCATTAAGCTTCCTCGCGCACGAGGTAACCGTTCCTGGGGACATTCTAGACTGATATTGCATATGGCTGCAGTTCAGGAAGGCCAGGAGATTTATTCAAGAAATTGCTAGGTTTGTCCATTTAAATTTTTATTTATGTTTTGTTTTTAAACAACTAAAAAAAGATAAATTGCTACCTAAACTGCTTTGAGTCACAGCAGCTTTTGCCATTTTTAGGTGTCTGTAAACCACTTCATTGATTCATTCAGTGTAGCCACGGGTCATTTATGTGCTTTTTAGGTCACTGTCATTCTACAAATGAATGCTAGAATACAAATTCTACACTGTCATTCATACCTATGAATTAGATATATTCTGCATATGATGCTATGTGGTTATAGCATTCACTTGCTTGTGGCATTGTTTTAAATTATTCTGCATTATTCATTTGACAAATCCAAGCTAACAGTCCTCTGTTAAATTAATAAACTAAATTACTGCAGAAGCAACTTAAAACGTCCTCTGACAAATAAAGTGTTGATTTTTTATTCATGAGCAGAAAAGGGACCGCGATGATTACCAACCATCCTACATGAATGTACTGTGACAAACTCCAGACTCCTTCCCTCAGACCCTACAATTGTTTAGAATGCATTGGAGGGGAATTAAAACGACTTCCTATGTTCAGCACCACATCACAGAGATTCCTTATCAGCTTCTCAGAAATTCTTTATAGGGACGAGTCAGAAAGGCTGTAATGTTTAGCTAATTTTCAGCCTGCGTGTCTTTATAGAGTATCCTGGGGATGTATTAAATGTAATATGCTGTATCTCTGTTTTTACAGATATGCTTTTTAGTCACTGCACAGATAATTTATTGATCAAGTGCATTTACCTAATCAAAAAAAATTTAAGTAAAAATACTTTGAAAACATTTTTATGTCAGATATTGAAAGGTTGACCAGACTGCGGCATTTGACCTGTGTCGTTTCCTAGTGCGCAATAATGGTCTCTCTTAGTTTTACATATTCCTGAATGGCCAGCAAACTAGCATAATCCATCTTCCGATGGGATGTGAGGTTTTCCTTCTTTGACTTGAGAACACCATGCACAGGAGGTCGATGGTAGGCGACAGCATGGCGCCGTATTCTGCTGGGGCACCATACCTGGGATGATCTCAGACTGGATGCAATACTGGGAGGCTCCGGACTCAGGATACCTGTCTGTATCGATGATGCGGAACAAGTCTTAAGCTTCCTCCCGTCATAGTGAGAAATAAAAAAACCTTCCATGCCGGACTCAGTGGCCTGAGTCATTGCTAAGCCTCCACAGTATGCTAATGGAGGCTACAGCAAGCAGAGGCGGATTAGGCGACTGAATATAAACCACGACGGCCTCCTGTTTTCTTGCCCCTCCCTTTCTCCGTCCATTGAAATACCTAATTCCCCTGGTTTTACTCTATCACCGGAGGTTTTAGTGTCACTAAACATTAAATCTTAATTCTAACTGGCATTTATATTGCAGAGTTAAGCAGTCCAGTATGCTGTAGAATCTTTTTTTCCCCCTTCTGATGAGACCATAAATGATACTGAAGTGTGGGCGACAAGAGATTACATTTTTTGCCTTCATTAGAAAATGCTGCAGAATAATATTCTGTTTTTAATGTGCTTTATTTTTCTTCTGGCTTTGTTAATATACTTGAGGCTGTAAATGTCCCAGGGAATAAAATTTCTGAAGAGACGACAGATTTAGATTGCAGTTCCACTGAAATAATGGTTGTGTGGTGCACTTTTGGGACCACACAATCTAAATAAGTTCCCTTCAGTAAGCCAGCTGAGAGTTATTCATAAGAATACATACTCACACTGAACAATGAAAAGTTTCCCTTCAAGTGAGGACAAATTGAAAACTTTATCCATCCTAGTTTTCTTTAATTGTGGTCCATATTGTGCAGTTAACATCAGCAAAAACACTGAGGGTGGTTTCCCTGTCAGCGTTTAAATTAAGTCAGAAATAAGAATACACTTATTCAAAAATAGCAAATTCAGAATTTAAATGGATTTCTGAAACATTACTTTACTTCCAATCACTTACTTCTGGACTACAGAGACCCTGGTTACATTAGTAAAGGAGCAATCAAAATATTCAAGGATTGTACAAAGGATTGTACATAGTTCTTGCTTGAATCAAGAGAAAACAATGGGGGGGGGGGGAACAAATCAGCCAAGAAAAAGAAAGCCTGGGACATCAGGGCATCATTTGTCACAAATTCAAATAAACAAAAGCCAAAAAACAAAAAACCAGAAGGACATCGCCACAGCTACAGGTTGGCATGTGCTATGGCCTAGCCTTTGAAATCAAAAATCATCACAGTCCTTTAGAAAATCTGGTCACCTTGTTTAAGAAAAAAGAGCTGACAGAAAATAACAAATAAGAAAATCGCAGTATACATCCGTCTTTTCTTGGATGAAGGGCATTTGTAAAAACCTCAAAACAATCTTTTAAAAGTAAGGACGAACTCTGCTGCACACACACTGGTGGCCGACACCGCCCAAACCACAGACAGACCACCTTGGAAACTTGATCGTCATCAGTTGGAGGATCTGCGTGACCCTGTTGATTTAGCTCATTTTGAAGTACTGCTGTAGAAATGATGACAATGCAGTCAGCGCATGAACTTGACTTTTAGCTCTGTGGCTCAGCTCAAGTTCCATTAAGGTAGGGGGTGAAAAATAAACTGGTCCGAGCACACCCACTGTCACCAAGCTGAATTCGACTACGCTGTCCTCCTTCAAGCTGATCATTAAAAAATAAAAAATTATAAAAAAAATTGTAGGATCCATGAGACATGAGTTTCCAGCGAGCAGCAACGTTTAAAAAAACTCTAAATCTCCTATATTCCACATCTGTCGTAGAGGGATACGTGATAGGCATGTGACCATCTATGCACCCAATGGCTCCAGGAAGTTCCAGTATTCGTAGGACTGAACCTTGCAGTGGTCTTGAGCAGGACCATAAGGGAACTTTGTGTAGTTTTTCTTTCAGTGGCGTTGCACACTGTTATTTTGCACACTGTTGGTTGACTTACACTACACAGATCACCTGTCTCACAATAAAAAATTCCAGATGCCAAAAAAAACTTCCAAGTGATCTGAACTTGAAGAGCAGGGAGTAAAGGCCTCCATAGAGAAGCAGGTGAAGAACATCAGATGAAAACCCTGGTTAATGCAATGACATTAACCCAACAGCGTTCTCTTTGTATTTAACAGGAGTGGTCACAAAACTAGGTTAATCAAAGTCATGTATTGGGTTCTTCATGTCTATGATTGCCCTTCTGGCGGGTCTTTTCTGGTACCCATTGGCTGCAATTTTCTCCAGATAATCTATTTCCTTCCAGCGCAGTGGGGAACTGCAGTAATCTCTAGTCCTGGAGTAGCTTTAATTTTCTTTCTGGAGGAAAAAAGAAAAGAAAAAACCTTTTTGAAGACAGTGGTGAGAAATTTTAATTACGATAATTTAGAAGTGCAATTTATTCCAGGATTTGGCTTAATCTGTGTCCCGGAAACCACCCAGAAACGTAGTGATACCTACACTTTGGAAAGTATAAAAAGATGTCTTCTACCGAGAGTTTTGCAGCAGAGCCTAATTGTCCCTAAGGAAAGAGCACTGGCCTTGCTATGTTTGCTTGCAATGCTTGATATTCAGCCGATGCAAATTAAATCATTTGGTTCCTAATAAAATCCTTTGAGAATTCAAAGACTGAGAAGACACAATGGGCCAAATTGTAGGATATAACATGAAATTAATAACATTAACAAACTCGCTTAGCTGGAATATAATAAAACTTTGAAGGATATTGGGGTTTTTTGTGATTATCCCTTTTTGGCAGTAAGTCTTACACAGAGAGAGCAGAGACAAAGATTGGAAACCCAGGCTATTGAATGGTTTCATTGAGTCTCATAAATTAAATTTATTTTGTATTAATCGCTGTGGCAGTTTTTAATGTCAGCTGTGGATCACTGATTAATTCACTAGAAAGTGCACCTTTGGGTTAGGGGCAACAGCTGGAGTCTGTTGTATTTATGGCCCGCTCAGATCCAGGCATCTGCAGTGGTCAGGGCAGTTGGTGCTTTATATTCATGTCCTCTTAGTGCCAACATAAATTCAGAGACCCTCACAGCAATCCAGCCCTTTCCGGAAGCGCTTGGCCTGACAAAAAAAAATGCACAAAAGCCACATGTCAAACATATCTCGAGTGAGAACCACTTAGCAAACAATGCACGCATACTACACTCTTACGGAACCGGTCTTGGGAGGGCAGTAATGGGTCACCCATGCCGCTAGCAGTGTCAGATCGCGTATGGGGGGAGCTGGCTCTGGGACCAGAAGTTTGAAGGTTTTAACTCAAGGTTGGACACTAATCTCCTCGTGCACTTTACTATACAAAAGTATGTTTGCTAAGAATATGCAGTAATTATTCTTAACAGAGCCTGTGTTTTTACAGAACATTTGTAAGTGAAGGGCACTACATGCATATCTCATAACTCGTTAATACATCATGCATAAAGCCTTCATGAACATGACGTAAAAACGTGTAAAAGCTTATGTCAGCTGCCGTATATAATATATTGTGATTTTCCAATCGACCCAGGTCCACTCTCACTAGTAAACTCGGCTTGGGGTATTCCCTACAAGGCATGGTAAACGGCCACGGGGAACCAGGTCATTGTCATTCACATACACAGCAGAGTCCCTAATCACGTTCCCTCTTGCATTCTGTCGGTGGTTATTAAATAGGATCTCTTTTTTCTTCAACATTACCTTTAAAAACGGGAGCCCTCTCTGAGGGTACTATTCTTACACAAAAAATAATTACAATAATTAAAATATGATGAAGTAATTTGAAAAAATAAGCCTTTAAAAAAAAAAAAATTAATAAATAAAATAATTCCAAATACCTAATGCTTAAAAGTAAATTAGAATTAAATTATTCAAAAATAAACTTGGCTCCTAACACATTAAAAAGGCATTCCCAAGTTACACAACTGATTAACCACTTCACAAAACTAATTATATTGCTCCTCTGTGATCGGTGTCAACCATGGGAGAATTGAATACATGTATTACTCGCATCGATTGGTAATGCTTAGACCTTGGTGAAGTCAGACATAAAGCAAATCAGGGAATACGAAGCAATATAAGGCATGATATGCCTCTGACACAACCAAATGGCCCTAAACAGTGTAACAAACACGAATGTATACGGTGTAACAGGCATGGCCCTATACAGTGTAACAAATACGAATGTAAACAGTGTAACAGGCATGGCCTTATACAGTGTAGCAAACATGACCCCTAATATGACCATAAACAGTGTAACAAACCTGACCCTAAACAGTGTAACAAACATGAACCCAAGCACGGCCCTAAAGAGTGTAACAAATATATGTAAACATAGTCCTAAACATGGTCCAAAACAGGGTGACACACATAGTTCTAAACCAGGTCATAAGATGGTCCTAAATAGGATAACAAACATGGCCCTAAACAGGGTAGCAAACAAAGAAAGTAGTTTTGCTACAATTGTAACAATAGTTAAAGAGGAGCCAAGTCAGGAGAAGCATCAGAAAGAACTGTGGAGTGAGTCTGCAACAGGCAACACCCCAAACCCATGCCTGTTCTATACAGGACACAACGTCAAACGGGGTGGTGTCAAGAGATCGACAAAAGGCCTTGGAATGGTGGAAATCGAATTTCTCAAGATGATGTGTATCTGCTTCGGTTGTCTCACCAAAGGTCATGCAGTCAGTCAAAAAAACATTGATTTATTCAGATTTTTTTTTTTTGCATTTTATGTAACCAGAAGAAGTTTTCTTTGTTTGAGCCTGGAATTGAATTCTTTTTGCAAATGCAAAAATACAATGTTTATTTTCAGCTAATTTCCACCTGAGATGTTTATATGTTAACAGCAAGTTGGCCAGCAGCCGAAAAGGTAGGCTTTTCAAATGTGATGAATGATAATTGTTGGTCATGGCAGAGAAAATACATTTAGATTTTTCACTTGGAACTGCTATCCAACCATGAATGATCAATCTTGGGTTTCTTATGCAAGTGTGACTGGCCCTGCAATGTCAAAGCCATTGACTTTCTTCACAGAGCTCAGAGTAGGACATTCATGGTTGCCCATGTTGACCTGGGCCATTAGGCTCTCGGGCTGTGCTTCATCGCTGCTGAATTGCCATGAGCTTTCCTTCCGTGCCACACATTAAAGCCAGCGCCTCCAGGGCCTTCCGGGACACATTCGGCAGTCAGAGAAGTTTGCCCAAAACCCCTGACCCATAAGAGGCTTCTCCTCTCGGGGGATTTAATTGCAAGCAATGCCTGACCCTCTAACTGGCTCAAGATATTCCTCCATTAAAAATTAGCATTGCGCACTGGTCCTTATTTGTATGTCAGACTGGAAATATGAGGTCATGAGGAGCAGAGAGCAGAGTTTTTGGGAGAAGTAGAAGAGGATACTCTTCTCTCGATGTATGGCTATAATTAAGTGCTTGTGCATATTTTTTAGCTCCAAAAGGACTAGCAAGGGACTGTTTATAAAAACAAAAAGAAGCTTTCAGTTCTTAATTAAGATATCTTGTATCATTTATTCATATGCTCATCTATTAATGTTTTATTAATATAGTTTTACCAGTTTCACATTTGACAGCAGACTTGAAAACAGTGGGGAGTGTATGCAAACAGCTGACATTGAATTTTTCCATATAGGGCTTTTTCTGTCAAATCTAGGAGCACAAGTCAATGAATGCGAAATGGGTTTAATATGAGCCTTGAGTTAAATTTAGTGCAACGAATGTGCTTGTACTTACACTCAAGTCATCCTTAATTGCACTGATGGCTACAACTTTCGAAACCTCTCTGGTATCCTCTGAATGCTTAAGTCATGACTAAATGGTGCGGTCACACCAGGGTAGGAGATCTCTCGCACTTTTTGTCCTGGGACACATCCTGCCAGGGCAAAAAGCTTTCTCATCAGGCCTGTGGTGTTTAAACTCTCTGATTCTGAAAACAACTGGCAACCACACACACCCATCTGCACAAAGGCACAATTACAACCACAGCGGGGCATGCTGTGGACGATACGGAAGGTGACTTCACCCCCATAGTCGAGACGGGAGCTAAATCGGTCACAAACGGGGACACAAATGTCATCTTCTCTGGTTGTGGAGAATGACAGATAAACATCACGTGGTGAACGGGGCTGAGGAGCGTTCGCACAGTCTCATGGGAGATTGTAGTACCGGTAATTTACCTGCCTGTAGGTAATATAGAGTAGGCTGTTTGGGCTAGTTGGCCACATGGACCTGGGTAGGTAGGGCACCACGGACCAATACAGAGGGACGGAGGGTGTTTGTGCTACTGTGTTATTAGCCATAGTACGCTGTTGCAAGCCAATGGTAACCAAATAAAATTAAGAGAAGTTCCTTCAAAATAAATCCAGAATTCAACAATTGGAAAACAACGGACACTCCAAAATGTTTGGGAAAATAACGACAGTTCCTTTTGCACACAATCACTCAATCTCCATCAAGAAAAACCTCCCGCATCGTCTCACAGAATGCCTTTATTTAAAATCGAACTAAATTTAGTATACCTTCAGCTGGATTAGAACTGATTTATTGTCCTCTGGTAATTTAATATATCTGCTTGCCGCGGACAATTTAAGTCTCATTGCAATTATAGAATTCTTATCCTAATCTGTGTCTTTTGGGACTGATTAAACTTACTCGGGTGCTGAACCAGTTACCGTTCTTATGAACGACTTTTTTGGTCCATTCAATTAAACCCAGAAAACATCAACAATAGATTTTGTAATTACATCGGTTTACTTGTTTTAATGTTTTAATGTTCTTTCTCAAACCGATGCTGTAATAACAGTGAAGCATGTGCCTTTAAACAACAAGGATTTCCCGGTCAAGGTTTCAACAGATGATCAAACAGAAATGCTGTTCAAGTCATCATTGCCTTACGCTTCATTTAGCTTTCCATATAAAGCCTGCCTGGAACTGAACTGAAAATGAAATGGGGGCAAAGGAAAGGCTGGGAGAGAATCAGCAAGAGTAGGCTAATAATAGGTCAGGTCTTCGGTTCTCCCTCATAGGACAAAATCTGAAGTCCAAGGTCTTTTGTTAAGGTCTCATAAGAGTGAATCCCCCCGTCTTACTGGGAGAAGTCTCGCAAAGGCCATTGATTGGAGCATTGGGTCAAGGTAGTGGAATTGATACAATCAAGGCTTTGCTTTGGGTTGCTTTATCCCTCACTTATCCATTTAGGCTCTCCCATATCCTCGCCTTTCCTGAGCACCCTTCTCTCCCGTGTCTATTCTCCATTTAGGCTCTCCCCTATCCCCGCCTTTCCCGAGCACCTTTCTCTCCCGTGTCTATTCTCCATTTAGGCTCTCCCCTATCCCCGCCTTTCCTGAGCACCCTTTTTTGGTCCAGGCCTCTCACACTTGTTTTATCACAGTTCCACAACGTGTCGTCTCGCGCACCCGTTTCATTTCTGCTGTCATGCTTACAAAGCAGTTCTACATGCCTCTGCCTGAGCGTGGCAATATTTCTTGGTAATCTCCCCAGAAGCAGCGCTGTTAGTTTTTTCCGCTTCTTTTCCATCCGGCGTTTGTTGATAGAATTAGGGCCTTGTGCCATAAAAATTAACCCCCTGTAGTTGCAAGCAAAACAACGCTTTTGAGCTAAACCAAACACAGATATGGGAATCAGCAAAGGGGGGTCTTGCTTCTGTCCCTCTGAGTGCCGTTTACACTGAGTGTCGTCATGGTCTTGCGTGTTTAGGAGTAGGTTGTTACCCGCAGAACACTTTCGCCGTTAGAAATCAAAGTCTGGCGGTCGCCACGAAAAAGGTGAACTACCTGACCTCGTTTCTCGGACGTATTGATCGAGTTCAGTGTGCGTGTGTGTGTGCCGCGTCTGAATAATCAGACATGTCGGCCTCCGTCGAGAAAGCGGGAGGTGACAGAACAACAAGTGACCGTTTCTCGACGGGCTGTCAGGTCCAGGCCATCTGTTGAAGTGTAGCTGGCTGTAAATCACATGTAATTTGGACACCTGAGCCGCAGCGGTCAATTCAGAGTTCCCTGTATTAAATTGCACCAACGTGTCAGTTCATTAAGTCAACCATATCTGAATGACGACTCTGGGAACGCAATCAGATCCGTTGGGTTTGTGTGAGCAGCATGTGCTCGACTCTGTGTCATGCTCCTCCTACTGACAAATTCAGTGAATAATATGCACCTGGGGCTAAGGAAGTAAAACTGAAAATTAGAGAGGGAAAAAAATTACACAAATGATTTCTCGTGTTACAACAACAACAAAAATCAATTTCACTGCTACAGTACAATTTTCTTTTTGTTCCAAGTGTACACACAGCAATGCAGAATCCTAAGTATGTGACAAACTATCGTCTCAGACACATTACAGGAACTCAAATCAGTTTAAGCAACTCAATATTATGAAGGAACTTCATTCCCCCAGAGCTGTGGTTACAGATCGTTTCACCTTAGAGTAGGAAGGGCCATGAATTGGCCTCTAATTACACCAAAGGTTACGTGTATTGCAATCAGAGGGTAGTATTATCTCTAAACCTAATATGTTTATATTTTTTAAATGTTAATGTCTGTTGTACCTTCAACCAAACCCAATAGATTTAGTCGAGTCAAGAGATGTATGATTTATTTCTAGCTCACAGCTGGTCACGACATGTGAAAATGTATAAATACATTTTTAACTAGGATTATTTGTAAGTCCTGGACGTTTGGTGCAATTTTAATTGTGGATGAGCAAATTATGTTAAAGTTTATGTTAGGTGAACGCTGGCCATCAGAAAACTCAGGTTTACACAGTACTGCTTGTAAACCATGTAACCCACTCAAGCTAGCTAACGTGTTGAATGCAGAGTCAATAAAATACAAAATATGTTGGCTAAACCTAACTTACGGAATGTTTACCCCTCTCTGCGTAATCTCAAGCCATGGATATTTCCTCTCTGCAATGGGCTGCCGGTGTGTGCTTCTCATGACGAAAAAAACAATAGATGTCAGCAGCAGAGTTGCTGTGCCTGAAATTATTTCCTCAACGGTTTAGCTTAACTATTAGTCACAGGCAAGCATCCAGGTCATTATCCCATCAAAAGTTAGTTTTCCACATAAGCCAGCCTTCTCTTTTGTAAATGTAAACTGGACTATCCAAGGTGAATGTAACTCCTAGTTATTTTTCTTATTATTTTCTTTCTGATTGGGTTGATTTTTGTCATTATTCTGTGTGTTGTTTAGGGGATGCTAACTGTGCTATGGCAGCAGTGAGGAATTATATAATAATTGGACCCAGGTGTGGTTGTTGCTCAGGTGGAAGTGTTCTTTTATATTTACCCAACACCTTCGGCACAATGCCTAGGGGAGCATTGTTCAAACTAAATAAAGAAGACTTCCTAATTCATAAAATATTAAGAAAATGTTCAGCTTTTGTTTTTTTCGTTTATTTTGTTTGTTTTTTTTATGTAAAATTTTTTATTTATTTTTTGTGGTTGGGTTGGGGGGGCTTCTATGGGGGTGGAGTATTTAATTACCTAAAAGGCAGATAGCCAGGGTGGTATTGCAGATGGCGGCAATGGTGACACAGGCCTTTGTGGATGTCACAGTGTGTCCTTTCGTACCGAGCCTAAGGGGCCAGAACATCACATGAGACAGTCAGCCCCCACACTGCTCTGAGGTAAAATAGAAAAACAAATCACGTCCTTATGGTTTAATTATAATTGAATAACATCCTCAGGTTGCGAGGCTATGATTGCTCATAAGAGGAAGGACGTTCATTATTGTGGCGGCTCAGTTCTACATTGTACTCCAAGCCAAAATACATCTGACACCATCTTAGTAACCAAAGCTTAGTGTAAACCCCATAGCCCCATCGCTGTAATGTTCTGTGCTAAGGGTCCTAACTTAGGGCAGTGGTGAGGACCACGTGGCGTTCCAACATGGCGAGATGGCCCAGCGTGCGCGAATGGATGGGCTCTGACACATCAGATCAACCAATGCTGGGGAGAAGGCCAAACCCATGCCGTGACTGTCTGCAGCTATCTAGTACGCCGCCCACTCCTACAGATCGGAAAAGGAACCCGGACCCCTGAGCGCTGACTACCGTCATTCTGTTGCATGAGCGTAGCTCCCCGTGGTAGTAGAAGGGAGGGTTCTGCACACGCAAGCCAC
This sequence comes from Hiodon alosoides, assembly GCA_025775065.1. NCBI lineage: Eukaryota > Metazoa > Chordata > Actinopteri > Hiodontiformes > Hiodontidae > Hiodon > Hiodon alosoides. The sequence continues at coordinate 16,217 of JAOYSI010019711.1, read as the reverse complement.
AAACATCCAGGCCATACACCCACCAGAAACGCTCCAACACTTTTCCTTAATTGCTGCTTTTCAAGCCAGCTCTAGAGAACGGCTCAGCTTGTGGCTGAGAGCATGAATAATAATAATACAGAGGGAGAAAAGACGCAGAATGATGAAAGAGTAGAACAGATAGAGGAAAAGGTGCGTTCCGTTTTAAGCCATCCTGACAGGGATTGTTAGGCAGCACTGGAAAATAAGCCAGGAAGGGTTATAGCATGTCTAAGTCTGAAGGCAAATATTTGGAATCAGGAGCATGTCGGAAATCACCTCCTCCTGGGAAAACTATTCCAAAAGGCAGCCCTTGAGAAGGATTGCTGTGATCCCCAAATGTGCACTTCCCAAGGACGAGTGGTTCCCAGAAATATGATAGATACGAAGTACCTGGAAGAACAGACGCGTTGTCCAGTGGTACCCCTTAAACTACCTCTAAATCTCACCGGAAACCTAATTTACCGGGTCCAATCTCTCCTGTCATCAATCATCTTGCTCTCTACGTTGTGTCCATTCATCCTGTGACTAATGGCTCTGTGCTTAGTGAAATTTAATGGATGTGTAATTTCCCCTAGCAAATAAAACCGGAGACCTACTTTTGAGTTTCAAGGTATCCCTCCCTAAATTAATCAGCTTAACTTTCAAAAGAGGAATTGCCATGAGAAATACATTAATCAGAAACCATCAACCTTTTAGAGATTCACAGCAATTGAAAGGGGTGAAAATTAAGTTAAAACACCCAAGCTCTTTCTTGAGATGCTTCTTTCAGCCAAGATTCTACAAAAGCGCTCTTTGCGATTGGTTTATGCCATTGACTCTCTGATTTAACCTGGACAATATATCTGCTATCCGCCTTCTTAAAAATGACAGCTCAAAAAGTTGTACAGCTTCAAGAGTAGACCTAAACCAACAAGTTTGGGAGGGCAGGACATTTACCTATATTTTCTTTTTCTTTTTGTAATTCACTTTTCCAAAACAACTAAAAGGTATTTCATTGTTATGGATGGTGCAAAAGGAAAAAAACATTCAAAAACTCCTAACCAAACAAATAACTAGGACACAGGTACCCACCGGGGTCCTCAGAAGTCCATCGTGCTTTGCACTGAAGCAAAACTTCTGACTTTTACATATCTTGACACAAGGAGAAAAATTATCCCCAAAGTCCGTGTTGTAGCCAGTGTAGACTTAGCAGCGTCAGCGTAGAGTGTCGTTCCTTCCTAGCGACAGGGGAGCCGCAGCTTTTTATGAGCTCTGGCTGGCTCGGACACTTCTCATTTCCCCACCAGCAGTATTCGTCAGCGTTAGAGCCGCTCACGGACTCATTACAGTGAGCTCATTTCAGATAAGGCCAAATGCCCACTCGGAAAGTTGACTGTTGACTGAACACTGCATCATTTGAAGTTCATGAAATGAATCCATGCCCTGTTTTTTTGTTTGTTTGTTAGTTTTTTGTTGTTTTTCCAGTTTTGGTTATGGGCAACTTTTGTGTACTTAACAGTCAATATGACACAGCAACGTCATTAGGCTATCTGAGGAATTGTGCCTGGCATAATTAAGTTATTTGCATTTGAGTTAAAATTGGATCATCACATGTCACATTATCCCGAGATAGTTGAATGGGGAGTGTGGGTTAAGAACTCGGATTGCAGCTTTACCAGTTTTACCATGCAATTCCTTTGATTCTATCTTTTCTGGATTTGGAAAACCATCGTCAAGCAAACATACACACACCCATACAAACACACACATGTAGACAGGGTGAGAGATACTCTTTAAATGTTCTTATAGACAAAAACGTTCCTTTTTTCAAAGAAACAGTTTTATTAAAACAATACTCGGTGCCACATGTCTGTTCCAAACCCATTAATCATGTCTGAGCCCCATATGACAGACACCTTCTGTATTTAGTTTGGAGAGGGACATGGAACTTAATATCTCACGCAGTACAGCTGTATACTGAATTATTTTTCCACCTATGACAATCATTTGTTGGATAAAACTAGTGGCGCAATGACCTGATGGCAGGTATGAGGCAATTTATTTATTTTAGAAATGATTAATAATTAATTTATGTAATTTTTTTTTTTTTTTTTGGTTTTGTTTGCTTGAGTGGGAGATGGCCTGACTGTTTAATTTCTGTATAAATAAATACTTTGGAAAAATATATAGACTACTCTGCTTTTTGCGCAGATTATTATTTATTTATTTTTTGCGCAAGTAGTCGTCATTCTGCGCCTCCACTGCACCAACAGACAGGTGCTGCTCAGGAAATCCCGATTCCTTGACCTCCGCCCTGTCCCACCTTGGTCTGTGAGATTTGCACATGGCCTGGTGAGTGACAAGGCGTGCAGGAGGAGGGCTTGAAAAATGCATGGTTAGAAATGATCAAAACCCTGTTTCTGTCTTTTAATCAAATCAAAGGATGTGCCTTTTATTAGATTGCAGCTTTCCCTTGGCTTCTATGAAGGAAATAGCTTAAAATCTGTTTAGATTTCTGTGGGCTTTGATAAAGTTAAACTCAACAGACTGGTGATTATAATCAAATTTATCTTCCAATGACCCCTTGATCATCTAACTTATACACAAACTAAATCAAAGAGCACTTGTGATTAATCACCAGCTGTTTTGACATATTTAAATATATAGCCTACTTGTTATGCAAAACACTCTAATATACAACATCTTACAACACAACCTGCACCACACGTTCTAAACAAAGTTTAAGAGCTGGACCGAGTCAAACCCCTATTCAGTCGTGATGGTGAAACACTTGTTAATCTAAATGTATTTATCCCGAAACCCAATCTAACTCTTATCCTCTGAAAAGGGGGCGGACACATGTTTTGCTTGTTTTGAAAACAAATGTGCGACTACCAGTCTACCAATCACTGCTTGCATTCCTGATTGTTAAACAGGAAACAGACAAGCTATCTCACAAAATCTGCATTGCAAAGGGTAATTAAATTGTTCTCAATAATACTAACCTGTGAATATAAATGATTATTTTACAAATTATTAGTAGAGAGAGATTGTGCTCCATAGATCTGCGAGTAGGTAGGGAGTAAAGTTAAATTTATATTTTTTTCTCACAAACATGATTAATGGGGGTAAATACGTGTGTTTAAAGGCTAATTTGCACATATCCCTACATTCGTGTCATTTTGTTTTTCTTTATTTTTTGTTCAACCTGACTTTCTACAACATTTGTCAATAATTTGAATTTGTCAATACAATACAATCACAGGAGAGGCAGGATGGCAAGAAGCCGGTATCCCACATGGAGTTTGCAACAAAGAATCAAAACAATTCTGTTAATTTTTTTTTGGCAAAGTGTTTTGTGGTCAGACGCTGGTTGTAAAGTGTTACATTTGACGCAAGCACTATCCCTACTGTCAAGCATTACGCTATGGGGATTGCATCTCATCAGCAGGAACTGGGAGACTTATAAGGACTGAAAAGAAGTGGAAAAAATTCTACAGGAAAGGCTAAAGCTATACTGGAATGGTTTAAGCATAACCGTCTAAATCCTTTTACTAGACACAGACACGGTATATGCCTTGGTTATAATCGGTACCCTTCCTCTCCACTCTACTGAGTAACTATTCTATAGATTATGAGTAAGAGTTTCACTTCTTAGGAGTCATGGACACAATTCATGCTTCGCACTCTAGTGGAAATAATTAGCCCAGTGTTTATGGCTCTTCTGACTGATTAGAAAGTACTATAGCAGAGCGCTCAGGCGGTTGTTCAGGTGCTAAATGGCACCATTTTTTACTTTGTTTGTTTGGCAGTCTTTGCTGGTCATTCTTTATATATATATATAATATATATATATATATATATTTTTATTTTATTTTTTTTTTTTATGCAACATCCCCGTTAATGCACTAATTGTAATACACCATGGTGGCCTTCTAAGACATTTTTAATAAGAGTGTCCGCCAAATGGATAAATAATAATAATGCTTAATAATAAAAAGTGTCACATCATATTTTAAAAGCTCTTTTTCCCCGCAACGCCTTTAAATGTAAAATCAATACTGAACACTACGCTTGTTTTTGGCTTGTGGCTGGTGACATCCCAGCACTTATTAATCGTATGCTGCTCCACTTATATAGGTCGTCCACCGGCCAAGGCCAACAGGGGACGTTAATCAGCTGGGAGGCATCCCCGGTCTACAGCCCCCATAAGCCCTCAGGACTGAGGACTGAGTCACCTGACCGATTGACCTTTCAATTGGTCGAGTGAGAATCCGAAAGCAGGCGGTGGAGGACTCGTCCAGAAGGTAGAAGTGTGGCTTTGTGGCAAATGAGTGGTTTTTAGCTTTCTGTTTAATTACGTCCTAACTGTGTTGCTTCGTTTAGTAAGCTGATTGCGGTAAAAATCAGCAATGAAAGGTCAGTGATTTAAGTGATTGATGCACGAACAGAGAAATGTTTTGGTTATGTTTACTTAATAAATCCTGTTTGAACCTCTGCCTTGTGTCCTGGGACACAACGCTATATGGAGTCCTTCTTGTGTCCCCACCCCAAACTTGACCGCAGGGGAAAGCAAATAAAAATAATAAAAATAAAATAAAAAATTACCATTTCTGATGTAAATTAGATCTGGTGACGTTCGACTCATTGCTTGTTGCAGTTAAAAATAACTCCAGATAATTTCCATTTGAGGGCGTGCACAGCTTGTTAGCAAGCACGTCGTACCCTGCCACAGCAACATGGTTCTGGTCCTTCTTCAGACAGGCTGTATTTTGTCCCACTGCGGTAAATGTCTCCTTTATCCTAACTGACCCGTCTGTCTGTCCAGTTTTGCTGCTGTGTGTGTTTTTAATCCTACTTCATTCCTACAGCATCACACCATGTTGTGACTGCTGTGGGCCTTTCTGCGCTCTGCCTTCTGGTTCTCCTGCTGAGATTCTCTGCTGAGGCTTTGCTCTGTAACACCTTTGGCTGCTTGTATGAACCTTGTCTTCAATGTTCTGAACCCCAACTATTACTTTCCCCTTCATAAAAGCTTTAAGGACCACAGACGGATAGTGCTTGCTCCCCAGCAGGACCACTTCAGGGCTAATATATTGATATTCCCACTGCAGTTTATTTTATTTTAGAATACGGGTTTCCTCTCCTGTCGCCTGTTGTACTGGTAACAAACTGAGTGACTCCTTTTTCTCTTGACATAGATTGAGAATTTTGCCAGAGGGTGCCTGTTTGTTAGGTGTGCAACAGTCACACAATTGCATGCGCATGCATAACACAGACATGTGCTGTCACTTCATATGTTCGTTTTGCCTAGCCTTGAGGATTTCTGGTGCGTAGGGAGCTTTTGTGTGGCGCCATTGTGGCGAGCAGCCCGGATTTTTCACTGCTGCTGCTGCTGCTTCTGCTGCTGCTGTGTGTGTGTGTGTGTGTGTGTGTGTGTGTGTGTGTGTGTGTGTGTGTGTGAGTTTGTGAGCGTGTGTGTGTATGCGAGCGTGTATGAGGTGTGTGTGTGTGAGCGTGTGTGTATGTGCGTATGTGTCTGTGTCTGTGTGTGTGTGTGTGTGCGTGTGTGTGTGTGTGTGTGTGTGTGTGTGTGTTTTATTTTGGCTCACCCATGCTCCCGGTGGAGTGAATACTTTGCAAAGTAAGTGTTCTTTGAAGTGCATCATTGATCTTATAAGATAAACATTTACTCTGTTTCTCTTTATTATCTTCGTCCAGAGACAGTGGCATTATGAAGCCATAGTGCACTACAGAAACGGGGTCCATAGCCTTGTCTAATATACTTTTCATTGGTCATTTGATTTGTTTTCTTTCTGAAGAGCCTATGGTTGCAGTTGATCCAATAGGCCAAGTTTTTGTGAGAAAAGAAGGGACAGAGCTCCTTTCAGATGATATGCATTGGTAGGGCAATTCCCTGGTCCTTTTCAGTCCTGGTGCAAAGGAACATTTCCCTCCCTAAATTAAAACAATCCTTGGGGTAAAGCAATGGGCTACTTGATTGATGCACTATGAACTTGTAAAATCGTTTTCCAAATCTAAAAGAAAATGAAGGCAAACAAATAATCAGAAGTAAAGGCACAGTATGCCCCCTGGATACTCATTTCACTTACAAAAATCAATCTGTTGGCAGTCTTGGGAATTGGGAGATGTGAAGTGCAACAGTAGGGGTGGTAACTAAGCTGTTGTCACAGAGAGCTTTTAGAGACAGATAGGGTCCCCCTGAGTTTACCTTGCTCAACCGTGACTCTTCCAAACTGGGGCCTGCCTTTTTGTGTGTGTTTGCCTGAGTGCACATTACGATTGCAATTTTTAGACCCTTTTAGAAAGCGGGACAATGCTTGCTTGCCTTTTGCAAAGGAAAGGCTATTGTCCCTTCTGCTTTGGGATCTCTTTGGCTTCACCGTTGTACCCTCACCAGTGACAGTCTTCCATCAGTAGGATAGGTAGGGGAGGTATCTTTTAAAACATTGTTCCGGCTGATTTTCAAAGCAAAGGATTCGACCATTTCTGTCAACTCACCTGTGCAGCTCCAAGTCCCCTGAACCCTAGTACTACTCCTACATTATTCATATGTGTTTAACAGTGAAGACTTAAAGTTTGCCTGATTATGAAATCATGCACTTGCATATTGCTCTAAGTCTGTCGCTCATTTTGTTTTAATGAGTTATTCTCATCCAGACTTATCAAAGGCCATCTTTTTTCCCATAAGTTGCAGATTTAATATCTCTCGTTTTGAAAAGAACAATGTATCTTTTCTTGTCATTGTCACCATTTCTGCTGCCAAACATTATTCTCATTTCTCATTTCATTCTCTGAATTTTAATATACTCCTTGGTTCAGAACATCACATGATTTTCAACTGAGGGCTTAATACGTTGAGTATGAAATTGCCCTTACGGCTCAGTGCAGGAGAATTTGGGCTCCAACACCTGCGATCAAGAAGATCGAATCTCTCCAGTTCGTCAGCGTCCAGAGGAAGAGGGGAAAAAACCGTTTGAACAATTCAGGTTCCTGAATAAGGATAATGACGATTCTAAGTGTGTGTGTGTTTTTGCGTGCGTGTGTGTGTTCCTCTGTAAATGGAAACGGATGAGAGACCAGGCTCTAAGACCTCTAGGCGTAATGAGTAGCTTGCAGTCACTCTGACCTTCCCATTGTGCTGGGGTTTGTTAAAGGGAGACAGCAGGAGAGAGAGAGAGAGAAATTTACTCCCCAGAATTGTTGAGACTGAATGGGTGATCTATACTGGAGCCTGACACTGGGTATTAATCTGCCAACAAGCTTGATGCCCAGCCGTTTTTTTCTTCTCATTGATACCATTTGCTGGAGTCCAGTGATCAATCGTGAGAAGCACTGGGCTTGTGGAATGGCTGCTTCAGCTCAACAAAATCTCGGAGATGCCAGCGCTCATAACGGTCTGTAGGGTGAGCAGATTTCCCACACTGCCTTGGGCATGGCATGCTGTGTCAAAGCTACTGAGCAGACAGAAAGATGACGAGTGTGATTGCGTTGTGTCTTTTTGTGAGTGGGGTCTTTCTGGTCCCACTTACACTTGGCATTGGTCTTTCTGTCCCACTCAAATTGAAACATTAATATTATAGTCCTCACCAAAGAGTTAGGTCAGATCACTAGAAAATAGATTGTATCACGTTGGAATCAACCCATCCAGTGCAGTGGGTTTTTAGCATGGGAAAAGGAACTCTACTTCAATTCAAGCCACTGTTATACCCTACCTGGATGAAAAGCATGAAGCATTCTTAGGCGTATTTTTTTCTAGTTCACTTGCTCACTTTGGGAGTTTTTGTGTGCAACAGTATAAGGTGCCTGATTGTAAAACATTGGCTGGGTACACTTAGGCACTCCGTGGCTCTTAAAGAAATACAGAATCATCGATTGGTTGAACTATTCTCTCACATTCTGCAGTTGCACAGGTGATCTTTGGGAGCTTTAAAAAAGTTCCAGAGGCTTCTAAAAACTTTTTGAAAATAAAAGTTACAAGGTCTGTTACAAGGTCACATTTACAATACTTTTTTTTTTTTTAAATACATGCAAGGGCAGGGTAAGTTTGATCATTGTGTTTTGAAATTGTAATTAAAATAATCAAAAACCTTTTTATTTTTATTTATTTATTTATTTATTTATATTAAAAATACCTTTTTCATGCAATTTCTCAACGTTCCCATCTAATTGAACAGGGGAAAAAAACAATTTCACACTTGTACTTGCCGTGTAGCATCACTTTGTTACAATTTAACTAGGGCGTAAATACATTTTAGAATGTAAATTCAAGAGAGTGATGTCTGCAACCTGTTAGTAACCATATCTGAATATCTGTCCTTGTTATCGCGGTAAATATGTCACGTTCAAAGACAGCTGTAAGCAGTAGGTTTTCGCTGCATTCCCAATTTATTTTAAGCCGCATTTTATTCCAGTTAGAGTGTTTTAAAATACTAATTATTTCACAGTTGGTGAGAACACAACAGAAACCCCTGCCTTTTTGTTTCTCCCTGGCCCAAAGGAATCATTTCACTGTGCATAATATTTTACATTTGTACATACAAAAGCCTACACAGGTAACCTACCTAGAAGGTTCACAGGAGTGTTTAAAAAAAAAAAACCCTTTATGAGAAGCATGCTGGCATTTCTTTTTTGCTGCATTCACAGCATCACTGGCATTTACAGAGTCAGACTTTTCTGTGCATCCCCCAGACAAGTTTACCTTTGCATTATACTCTTCAACTCTGGGGTATTAGCAGCAGTGCCTGGGATGAGAAAGCATCTATCCTGTCTGGTCTAAAACGTTTCTGACTTAATTATTGACAATCAATTCCCCATTGTTCACCATTTAGAATCGGCACTGTCCTGTCTTTTTTGCCTATTTTTTTAGGGAAGCAACTGTTTTTTTCCCCTGGCTTACAATACATGGGATGACCTTGTGTCTTGAATTTCCATAATATCATTTTTTATTTTATTTTTTTCTTCTCCCTTCCATTTTACTTTGTTTACGCTTGGAGCACTCTCCATTCCATGGACTCTCTGTCACCACCGCTAAGTATCACCTTAAAGACATCTTACAGGAGGGGGAGAGTGCACAGGTTCACCCCTTTCCACCCGAGTTTCACCACTCAAAACACATCAGACCCCCAGAATGGATCGGCGACGAGGCATCAAGGCAGACACAACACGGAAATAACGGAGGTTTCTGAACCGGTGTCAGCATTTTGGAACCAGTGGTGTATAGCTGTTGCTTTCTTGTTTTATTGCAGCGTATGATAAGGTATTCTTCATTTTTTTTATAGACACGTATACATAATTATAATGAAATGCCATTACAATGGAGTCATAAATGGAATTGTACCTCAGTAAAGTTAATGATTTAAAAAAAAAAAAAAAATCCCCGAACAGTCATCGTATACTCAATACAGCTTCCCAAAGTTCACAGCTTCCTAAAGTTTTTGAGTTTTTTTTCTGCAACCATTTCCCTTCTTCACTCGTTTCTCCCGGTGGTGGCTCACTGGGGTACAGACTTGCTGTGTGGTAGTTATTAAAGTGGTCAGGAGCACCTGGCTCCAAGCAATATAAAATTCAAAGGATTTCATATTCAATGCCCAGTAACTGGTTGACTCTTTTAAGCGTGGGCACGTACAAGTGCCACAATGCAGTCCCGCAGACCTGGATCCAGAGGGGGGCGGTTGAGATCAGCTTGACGGCCGGCTCCAGTGAGATCAGCACCGCAACCACAGCAACGATGGCCCTCCAGGGCAAAGAACCCAACTGGGCAGAGATCGAAATAGAAAAAGGGAAAGAGAAACAACAGAAAAAATTCGGAAAACAATAACCCCACTAAACCTCCGACCTAAGAGACCACGTTTTCAAACCCAGACAATCACCAGTGACCAAACTTTAAATAATTTACAGAAGCCCCAGGCTATGAGGCACAAAACGCTCTGGCCAGAACCACCAACACTAACAGGACCTTTGCCTTGGCGAGGGGACTCCAACACAGGGTCCAGCCACCCGCCTTGTCTGGGTCAGGGCAGGGAAGGCAGACAGGAAGGAGTCTCCACCAACGGGGGGAGATGTTCGACATCTGAGGGCAGCATTGGGCAGACACTTTGAGACCAGCAGGTCAGGAAAAAACATCCTTCTCCTGGATTGTGTTTGTGGCAGCCAAGGGAAAAGAAGAGAGAGGGAGGAACTGCGAGCAAAGGCTCACACAAATGCTAAAACCCCAACGCTAAGACCCAACTGTGATAAATGGGTCCCCACCCACTAACATCCCTAGGCCTTTCAGTTTGAACAACCTATTCTTTTTTATATTTCTCTATATGCTTTCTCTAAAATGCTTAATGACATTTTATTTTTTAATTTTTTTTAATTCCTGGAGAATTTATTGTTTAGAGCTCTCACGATTTATTATATGTTTATATCTTAAATAGTTTTTATTACTACATAATACTTATTGCAGTATAATTTTTATAATGGTATATATTTATTATGGAACGCTTATCTGTATGTTTTACCTATTCATTAGTAATGTCTAACCATTCTATTGAAATGTTTATTCTCTAACTTCTGATTCCTTCCAGTCTGCATTGGTATAACCAGTACTTATATCATGTGGAAGGGCCATATTGTTACAGGTATGACTCTATTTATTTAAATGGATGGGTGTGTGCATTCTGGTGTTTTTGTAATTTAGTGTTGGGCTGATTTTACTTTAATTAACTTGTGTGGGTTTCAGTTTGTTTCTGATTTCCTAATTGTGAACTGCAGTTAACAGTTCGATGTCACAATTGCCAGAATAATTTATTAAGAGTTTAAAGTGCCCAGTAATGGAGAAATGCCAGTGAGCCCAAGTGTCTGTATTTATGAATGTATATTGTGGAGTTAATGTCCTAGGCGATGGTGTTGATTGTTTAATTGGACCTTATTTAGTTTTGCCCTCGTCAGAGGAGATTTGCTTAAATACAGCTGTGTGGGTGGTGTTGATGGTTCATTCTCTTCTGGAAGTAGTCAGGATAGACCTGGCACCATGTGGTTTAAAGGGCTTGTGAATTACACTGGTTAGAAAATTGATTACTGAATGCATCTGAGCAATGTTGTTATTGGTCAGAGTAAGGTTCTCTTCCAGAGTAAATCAATCAGTAGTTAATAGCTATTTTTGTTATATCTCTTTAGTTTCATGGATATAGATTTATTTTGATCCACCAGTGGATCTTAAGGTAGTACACTCCCTTCCTGAGCCTTCTTCAGGTGGGAGTCTTTTTTTTTATTTAATTTTTTTTTTTTTTTTTTTTTGGGGGGACCACTACCACTACCACTACCAAAAAAGAAAATAAAATTAACCAGGATTTATTTAGTGAAAAACGAACATGGTTGTCCTTGGGTTGAGCCAAAGGGAAGCCATTTTAGAGTCATGTGACATAGGTGTTCCTGCTCATGGCTACACTTTCATAGGTGAAGGTGGGCTGCATATACCAGTCTGGAATTGTGAACTTGTTCAGGTTACTGCTATCACCCAACCTCTAACCCTGTCCTTAACGCTAGCTGCAGGGTTGGATGGAACTTAACCTACTGCAGTGAATGTGTACTGTGTGCGTATAGGTAAATGAAACAAAAGAAAAGGCCTTTGGGGTGAGGCAGTCCCAAACCTGATATGATGAGCGTTTGGGAGACTCACCCAGTCTGATGTCATCCTTGGTGAGCCTGACCGGCACCAGAATCCTGTCCAGTCCGTCCCCTTGCGAATTTGAAATGCAGTTAGATTTATAGCGAACCATGTCCCGAGAATGAATTTGTGTACCAGCAAATCCAAAATATTACATTTAAAAACGGAGGAAACGGGTACCAGAAAACCTCTACTGTTGGCATTCCCAAAAACGTAGCAAGCCAAAAAAAAAGAAAAGGTTTATGTATTAACATAACTTCCTGACTTCAGCCCCTAACATCCTTTAAAAAGTTTTTGGACTGAGTTGGGCCGATAACTAAATTAAGGAAAACAAGCTAGTTCAAGTTGACTAATTATTGCAGGAGCTAATGAATTTCTGAAATCCAGAATAAACAGCCCTCTGACGTCTTCAGGCCAGTGAGCAGAACCGTGCAGAATGTGTATTGGCTCAGCGAACAGCAGAGATAATTGCTAAACAGCTCTAATGTTATAGGTATTTAGCTGCATAATCAGAAAGGGGAAAAAAAAAGACTCCACACACCCAGAGATGCCAATAATCCCATATGGATCCCACCTGCATCCACTCTCCTGTGTTACTTCTAATGTCAGGAGTGTCAATACCAAATAATTACGCGGGAAGCGACAAAAAGGCTCCGCTGATATGGATCTGTTTTTCACGAGGTTGTACTGCCCGTGTCCATGTCTTCTGCAGCGATTTTTAGTTTTTTTTATTATTTTTTTTTTAAAAGTTATTTTAGTGGCGATTGAACTGCAGCAGTGTTTAAATAGTTGGACATTCATTGATGCACAAGGGGGGGGGGCACCTTTACACGGCTGCTTTGTAGAACATTTCCACAGTTGGAATTGATACCAGATGGATTTCCAGTTTTTCCGGACCCCGATACTTCAGTAATTGCACACAATTCCCTTCTGTTTGCATCGGGTGTGCGCTTTTCCTCCTTATTTTATTTTCTGTCTGTATTTCGCGCAGCTTAATAATGGATCGATGGGCAGTGCAGTGTGAACCGCTCCACATGAGGTTAGAACACAGAGCTAAATACAGGAAAATGAGTCTCTCGCACCCAGTTTCTCAACATCAGTTGAAAAAAGACTTCTGAGAGCACACAGAGAAATGGATTTAAAACTTTAACATTTACAGACACGTTTACTGAATTATTTTAATTCAGCAGGAACACAGTTGTGTCTTCAATTCATCTGTATATTGTGTTACAGGGTCCTTGGGAGTGTGTACCAGAGCATACACAGACATCTGCCCACTGCTGTCTGATTTAGAGACGCACTTCTACGAACCACACCTTTTGAATGCAATTTCCCTCATGAGGAACATTTGACTGTGCTGAGAAGCCACGCACCTGTCCGTGCATGCCTTTGAATAGTGTGCCTTCGATCAAGTGTGGACGAAATTGCAGATCATTTGTGTATTTTCATCTTAAATCCTTTCTGAGAACATCAGTGTCAAATTCAAATTGGGCTTTTTCACAGCATTGAGAGATCGGTTTGGTCAAAGAGTAAGGCCATGGCACTCTAGACTGGTGAATATATACAAATGAGTACTTGACCTCACTTTAATCCAATTTAATCTTACTGCACAATGGGTGAACCGTCAGCAGCCAACATTTCCATTGGAAAATGGATGATTGAATTATTGGAGCAATTAATTCTATTTATGCATGAGTATACTTTCAAAACATTTGTTATATTGATATTTGTTAAAACACATCCAACAGCAGGGGAGAAGGGAGAATTTATTATGGCTGTTTTAAAGTACTACAGATGTTTAGTTTTTTATATGTAATAGTAACTCCAAAAGACACCAGTTGATCAAATCACATATATTATAAAGGGAACTGCCGAGGAGTGACATATTCATAAATTAAAATATATATATATATATATATATATATATATATATATTTTTTTTATTATTTTATTTTTTATTTGAACCGATTTTAATTCATCTTGAAGATCCATCTGGATTGAACATACCTGGGAGAGATGGCAGGGAAGGGAACTTATTTTATTTGTTTTTTTGTGCTATGAATGTCTATTGAACAATTTAACCTTTTCGCCTCTATCTAAAATGCATTTGAAAAAACGAAAGTCAGTAACATTTGCACACACAAGGGGAATTATTTCCCTGAAATCACCCCCCAAGTCCCACCCCACCCTACCCATATCTGTGGTGGAAATGGAGTACTATGATATTATGTAACTCTATTAACTTCTGGGCAGGAGGACGCACTCTCGGATGGCAAATCATTCCTGCAATGTAAAGACAACATTTATTTTTGATCCATCCATAGTTTATAATAATAAAAAACTACCGGCTATCTTAAACATTTTTTTCTTGAATGTCTGGGCGCTTTATTTCCACACCATTCAGTGGTTTGTCCATCTGTCCAATGCCACCGTTCAGGGAGACTCGCTGCGCAGCCATGTGATATCAGCTTGGAAAGTACTAGAAGGCTATAATGTATTCATCTTGTGCAGAAGTGCAAGTGAAAGCTTGGATTGGGGATTCAGCCCAGAAGGCATAATCTCAGCTGTTAGGCCCTGTGACAGGGGCCACTAAAACCAAGAGTGGTGGATGTGTCTCTCGAGACATTGTTCGACTTGAGTTTGCACTTAAGTGCTTTTCAGCAGTCAATGGCTTAATTATCAATAAACGGCAGTTTAATGTGTGTTTAGGTAATGAAGAACAGAAGGGCACAGCTGAACATCTGTTCATAGAACCAATAATAATATTTTTGTTGTTCTTTTATTCTGTTTGTGTGTTTCATCGGCATGCTAATATCACTGGGATGTTTCACGACGGACATGAATGGATGTGATTTTTTGAAGTTAAACTTTAGACATTTCCTCTCAAAAGTGTGCAGTTGTCTTATCTGTTAGGTTCTCATGCTTTGGGTCAGAAGAATTTAAAACAATCAACACATTGGATGCAGCTGAAAATGTAGGTTTTTGGAGGGCCCTTGACCTTTTGCATTGGTTGTTTCATTGCTCAATAAATAAAGATGTTGTCCACGTGTATGAATACGTGCCTGCACAATTACTGGCTGATTAGAGCTGTTGATGGCACAGCACTATTAAATCAATATTCCTTTCAATTTTATTATTATTATTATTATTATTAGAATAATTTTTGTATTTGCCTGTATCTATCGAATGCATAACTGAACATTTAAATTTGCAAAACAGGATTGAATCGCAGTAACAAATAATGATTGTTAAATTAGTACAGAATTATTAAGGTGACGGTGCCAACGGAAGGCGCAGTGATGGACCCAGGCCAACAAAATTCAGAATATACAAATTTGAATATACAAAAATTCTGTATATTCAACAATTGTAAAAGGAACTGCTGACCACAAATCTGAAAATATCTTGCGGAGTGGATACACTACAGACAGGCAGCTACAAACAGGGATTACAGCAAGGGCCATGAATCAGAATTTAAAAGAATTAAGCCTCATAGAGAGGGGAGTCGACTGGGAGAACTTCTGCCTTCCCCCTTAAAACTAAACACCCTCCATCTTCCCCACGTTACACCTACACCCACATTTTAATAATCTAGCCCTCCCCAGGTGACGATTGCAGACCAGCTAACGTGCACTCTCCTGGACACTGGGTCTGTTGTCACCCTCATTCACCCTGATCTGGGCTCCCATGGCTGGATGGATATGGCTTGCTAATCCTGGACCTCCTTCAAAAGGCGCAGGGTGTCTCGACACTTTAAGGGCCGAGAAAAGTTAGATTTAGTGCCAGGATACATAAAATAGTAATTTAATTATGGCCTTCGCGAAAGGTGTTTGATTGGGTTCGCAAGTTGCTCTAAATAATGGCTGAAGAACAAATTTGGAGAAAACAGCCTAGCTAAGAACTGATTGCAAATATTCCTCCATCATTATTGTAAATAAACTTTATCAATATAATTAAATTTTATATACGGTTATTTTTTTTATTTTTTTTATTAGAGTAGAAGTATAGTGTACAGTTGTGCTATAATATTTAATGACCCTGTTCAAGACTGCATTTGCCCCAAAGGATCAAGAGATAACGCAAGTTGTAGATAAAAGCATGTGTTTAATATACAATGCCAATGCTAGGATGTTGAGGGAAATTACATATTTGGTGGTTTATTTTTCCTTTTAAATTAGGTTATTATTAAAAACGATAATAGTTCATTTAACTTAAATTTAGCCTATATTAAATAGTTTCCATTGATGTTTGTATGCCTGTCGAGTAAGTTGATTTGACAGTTTGGGAATTTCGACATATCTATTAATGACCTTTGTATGAAACATGAGATAAAAATAAGTTGCCAGATGTCTTTCAGATACGGTATTCAGAAACGTCGTATTTAATTATACAACATAAATACGAATGTACTTATTAATTTTGTTTAGTTTTTCATATGGCAAAAATACTGCTAAACTTTTTGCAATTGTCGAGGACGAAATTCTATCTACTCTAGTCCTCGCGTGTTCTTTAATGAAGCGATAGGAGAATGTTTTGAAGTTTT
>JAOYSI010019700.1:0-35646 GCA_025775065.1 Hiodon alosoides | reverse complement strand
GATCTATTGGCAGAATCAAAAGTGTATTTTAAATCAAGCCAGTCACGCGATTCCCCCCCCCCCCCACCCACTTGCCATTAAACAACTCGATGTGCCGGCTGCAACAACATGTCACCTCTGCTCATTTTCACAGTGGAGAAATGGGTTTATAAGGTGATTGTTTTGCAGGCGTTCACTGGCTAGACGTGCTGGCCGATCTGTATGGAGATATAAACGTTATGGAGTGGGCTGTCACGCTCACTCAATACCACCCTTAACCGATGACCGGATAAGTCAGAAAACTACCTAGACGTCTAGAGCTAACATTTTGTTCTCTTTTGCATGAGTGAGGTTTTAACGTTGTTGCGGTAACTGCGTGGAGGAACGGAAGCTTCGGTACTGTGCAGTGAGCCCCGTTAAAGGATTTTAAAATAGCACTCACCAAGGTGCAGTAGCTCCACTGTACAGTTTTGCTTTGAATGCATTACACAGCTGGAACTGAAATCGTCTTGTTATACAGGACTTCTTATAATCCTGCGCAATACAACATCTGAGACATTTAAGAGCTCCAAAGCTTGAAAGCACATACTCAAAATTGGCCTCGTTGCAATGACCATGAATTTCCAACCATATATTTTTTTTCTTCTGTATTGCAAATTACTTCTTATACTTCTTAAAGTAGACCTCCAATAAACCCCAGAAATCATGCAGTGTTCCTTGTAAAATAGCTTTCACTGGTGAACATCTGTCACCGGCTATACATGACTTAATTGACACGAAATGGGACCTGCTTATAAATTATTGCTGACTGCAATTGCAATTTCCGACATAATGAAATTATGAAATTATGTATTCACCGCAATTTTAGAAAAGGAACATCAAGTGTGGTTTCAAACTATTTAATTGTCAAATCTGAAATCGAGAGACCAAACGTCATCACATAATTATATGTGTAGTTGGCCTATTGATCAGTATTAAAATATTGGCTGGGACACTTCTTCAAACAAAGTAAAACAATCTCCTTTGCATTATATATGCATTGTTGAAGAAAAAGGGGAAATGAACAGGCAATTGAAAACCCGTAAGAAATTACTGCCAAGTTTACAAATCAGACAGGCAAACTCAACAGGTCCAGGGTCATTTTAAATAGCCTTTAATTCATGGGTACCCTGACTAAGACTTAAACAGCTACAATGCATAGGAAGAGAGTTTTAATGGTTTTTTCCCCCAAAGAGCTCAATTTTTGGCACACTAAAGCGCTCCCAGTAAACTCTTTCCTTCATGAAATTACTGGCCTTCGACTGCCATGTCAATTTCCATCTAACTATATTCAATTTCATATTAAAAAATAAGAATAATAAATGTTTGCAACACAGAGGTGCACAACTCCAGCCCCCCAAAATATTTGAAATTCCAAATTTTTACTGAGCCTTGGTAACAAAGCAGTTAAATATTAGTTTTCATTGCGGGTTGAGGATTCACCCAGTTCTTGTTGGCAGTTGAATTTTATGATAATATCTTTCTAAGCCTGTGCATCCGAAACAAGAAGGGTTTATCCATGTACCGTGATGACAGGGCAATGTGGTTCATTCAGGGGTTTGAGAGTTCTGACACAAGTAGATTATGTAGAAGGTTTGACTCTTTGAACGCTGTTCAAGTGATAGAGATTAACTTGGGAACTGAACATTTCTTTACCTGGGGGCAATTGTATACAAAGCAATGTGTGTAAACTTTTTTTCTACTTAATAAACAGTGTCACAATATTAGTAAAGTGTTAGTAAAACAGCACCACACATTTACAGCAATTTTTTAAAATTATTATTATTAATATGCATAACTTATCTGGGTTTTACCATTTTACCTATCATTCAGAGCCCTGAAAAATTAGGAAATGGTTTTTGCGCTTCAATTTGATACCTCCTCTGGGATCTCTATTGTCTATTTGATATATCCCAGAGAAACGTATAATGGAGAAGATGTTGCCTACTAAGCAACTAGCATACGCAAAGTCAATTAATTAAGGATAATCAATTAATTTAATCAGAGGAAAAGAACCAGCATTGGCCAGTTTGTTTATCTTCTCCATTTTTTCAACCACTGCTGCCCTTCAGTGAGTTACAGTAATTAATAGTTGACAGGAAAAATAAAGAAACAGTGTTATTCCTTTGAGAACCTGGATATTAGATTCGTCACCGATTTGTCCCACCTATCGTTATATTTTGAATACCTGGGAAATTGTGTCGAAAACAAAGAATTGCCTGTAGTGCTTCAGAAACAGTAAATCAGATGTTAAATTGGATGTTATCAGATGCTTTGCAAATTTAAGAGATTTTGAAGAAAAGAATAATTTGAAGAATAATAATGCTACATCAGTAATGTCAGGGTAGGTCTGTATTTTCTGTGTTTGGTTGATTTTCAATGCAGTTCTGTGGAAAATTGCCTTTTGGCAATTGGTAACAATGAATTCCCACCACAGGCAGTTTCTCTTCAGTAAAAGGAAGCCTGTATTAGCTCACGTCCTTTCTGTAAAAAAAGGCACTCATGACAACCAAAGCCCAAAAACAAACACAAGAATCATAAACACATGAGGCACATAGTAACACAGTACACGCGATCAATTCTGTATTGACTTTTTTTATTAATATAATTAGAGTAAAACCACACAATAAAATAGCAATTCTCATTTAATTCTAAATGATATGGCACAATACATATGTGCATAATTTGCCGTCCTAAAAACGCTTTCTAAAACAAAGTATATCTCAACAGGAGAATGCAGGAAATTATGTGTTGGTAGCTAGCTAGTTATATGCTGCTGTACAAGATTGATCGGTGGAGATTATTCAGTGTGACATGAGTCTGTGTGAGCCTTTGAAGTAATGCTACCCTTCCATGTCTGAATTCTCCTGTTATGTCTTAATGGCTTCAAATGTATTATATCTGGCAGTAAGTCTCAATGGCTGGGCACACTGCTTAGCATCCTACTGAGGATTCTCAGGTACTTCTTCAGGGTCCTGTCAGCAACTGGAAATGACGGATGTTTCTGTATTGTTTTATTTCCGTTTGTATCAGTTTTGGTTTTTACTTTATGTCATCTTTCATAGAAAAATTATACATCACATTTTCTGTTATTGGGTGTTTTGTTTCATTCTTAATGAATGCTAATAGAAAATAAATAAATATTAACTCTATATTTTTGGTTTAAAACAATGTAAATGTTTAATCAGCTAACCAGCATACAATTACAAAAAAAGAGAAGATGATTAGCAGGTTGATTTGATCCCAGGCTTTGTTTTAAGCTTGTAGTGTATAGTTTTTACAGGCGTTAGAGAAAATTAATAGAATATCATCAATTAAATGTTATAATCGGTAATAAAAATTGGTATAGCTATTCATTTTTCATATCCGCTCAAGCAGTCATGGTTTTAATGCGCTAGAGCTTGACCACGCAGACACAGAGTACACCATTCCATTGCAGGGCAGGAGACAGACAGACCAACACAGTCACCAATCCACCTAACCCACAAATCTTTGGGAACGATAGTGGCTCCCTGGAAGAGGGGAGACAGGGTCAGAGACCTGTTAAAAACATTGTGAAATGAAACTAAATTCCGCTCCCTACAGTCCTCCAAGTTATTAGAATATATATATATATATATATACACAATGGAAAGCATCACCATGGTTATATACATATATATATATAATATATATACATTTACATAATATATATGTATGGGTCTACTGGGCATTACTGAAGGTTTTAAAAGCTCCTAACAGGGTATAAATTTTCCGTTGCAGAGCCAGTAGCCTGATATGATGCTTTTTGTACAGCCAAATTGCTACCCTGAACTGATGAGTGATGATTGCATTGCAAGTGCCAACAACAACGTTACGTATCTCTCCGAAAGAGAGGATGTGTGCAAAGGATTTTTTTTTTTTTTAAGATATTCCTGGCTCCCAATTCAGATATTTCTGGCTCCCACTCCTCTTGCCCTTGTCAACATCCTGACAATTTTAAATCTCTCAAAATGTGTGTTGCATGCCATGGAAAGCATCACCATGGCTAATTTACTTTTATGACTTTTACATGCAAAATAACTGCGTTGCATTTTTACTCTCTCAACCCTGGCCCTATGGGCCCTGACCTTATTGTCTTTCCCAGACAAATCACACCACAAACACATCCATGTAGATGTATATATACAGGAACGCTTGCTTATTTCCCTGTGACCGGGCCAGACAAGCTCTAGCAGGCGGGGACGCTTGCTTATTTCCCTGTGACCGGGCCAGACAAGCTCTAGCAGACGGGAACGCTTGCTTATATCCCTGTGACCGGGCCAGACAAGCTCTAGCAGGCGGGGACGCTTGATTTTATCAATTGATGCAGCTCTACTGGTCAGCAGAAGACAGATTGTCATCCTTCAGGAAGCTCTTTGTGTGACTTTCTGCACTGCTGCCAGGGGCAAATTTCCACCGGGCGTGACGGTGCAACTCAGGAGCACTCTGTGAGACAAGACACATCGTTTCAGCTGATTCTTCGCCTCTGCACTCGCAACCCAGCTTTCCAAGGGATCCAATGGGATCAAAACCGAGGCCATGTTGATGTCAGAAGACCAAGTTAATTGCACTGTAAATCCGTTGTGCTAGGCGCCGAAAATGTTTGGGCCTTAATTATCTTTGTCACAAAGCCAAGCTAAATTATTTAAAAACACTGAAACCCTTCTAATTTCAGTTAAAATCAGATGAAGATTAAAGATGCATTTAAAAAAATATATATCTATCCATTTTAACTTAGCATCAGGTCTCACAGAAAACTAATTTTGAATTGATTTTTTATGAAAGCGAATTTGGTTTCTTTCACCACTGATCAGTTATACTACTGGATACAAAATTTACAAAACTACAATACCAATACAAAAACTTACAATACAAAACTATATACCAAAAGGGAAGAGCGGTACTTTCCCTTTTTTTTATTAAACAGTGAAATAGTCTGCTCTTTCCTCCTGAATACTGGTATTACTACATTGACTTTTTTAAGAGGAGATAATGTTAATCCCTTTCCTGGATTTTCCCTTATATAAAAAATTATTCTTTGTGCAAGACTGGCTTCATTCATTCTTTTTTCAATATAGGATAATACCTCAAGATTCAATTATTTTCAGCAGTTCACAAAGCATGGTATCAAGATCCCCAACCATGTTTCCAATGTTGGAACTCAGTTGAACAATGATCAAAATATTTTGATAGTGTTTGGCAGAGCATTTTAAATATTTTATTTCTCTTTGTTCTGAATCTCCCTGTCAATTGGTGTTTATGTTTTGTTAAGTCTTTTGAAGAGGACAGAGGGAGTGCTCATTAAAGCCATGGATTAAATCACAATTCTGTTATTGATATATGTAGGACATCACCAGGACTTCGATTGGGCCTAATCACTCATATACACCCTTTTCATACCTAATATGAATGTTATTTAATTAATTTCAACCATTACTTTAAAATATTTCTACAACCAGTCAAAAGAAACGAGAAAATAAAGTTTATGTGAAAGTGAAAGTTTATGTGAAATTTTATTGGGAAACATTTAATTTGAAATTTCTAATTAATTAAAGAAAATCATACAATATAACCTACAATAGAACATAGTAACATAGAATTCAAACAAAGAAGGATCAGAATTTTTTAATAACATCGATTTGGAGCTTTTATTGTGGTGTTGTTGTCCAAAAGTATCATTCACCCATGGCAAAAACATTTTTTTTTACAAAAAGTACATATTTTTGTTGTAATTTATGGTTACTGAGCATGGTTACTCAGTCTGTTTTAAGCTTTAACACCAATGGAAACAAACGAGTGTGGTCTGTTTGTTGAGTGCTGTTTTTTAGATTTTAAAAGGTTTCTGGATTACTTTTTTGTTCAGCTCTCCAAATTGAGCTGCTGTTAAGATAATCAGACTTCCTCTGTTCTTGGGTGAAATTGCATTACAATTGTTGCAATTGGATGTGCCTTTCTGCATACATGTTAATTACAGAGAAATGAAAAAACACATCCTTTGAAAATGTCAAATTCTAATTAAAACCGAAATGAGGAACACACAAAGACGGGGAAATTGCAGAGGGTTTTCTCCGCATTTACTTTTGTTCCCTATGCAGTAAGCGCCTCAGTAGGTTATTTGTCTCTGGTCTAATCTCACGCCGTGTGACAGCTGGACGTCTGGACAAAGCCAGCATCTTTCAGTTTTGTGTCCATCCTGGAGATTCGAGACGATACTGTTGACTTGGGAACAGATGGGAACTTTCCGCTGTTCACATTAGAATGCGTTAACATGTGAATGTAAAAGGCTCATCAAGGCATGCACAGACAAATATAAAGAATATTTTTTATATAAATATAAAGATAAAATATATATATATTTTTTTTATCCTCATTTGAGATATTACGTTTGTTTGAATTATTGCTTTGTCCACTTATTGCACAAATTTAATAAGTACATTTTTAAATGTACTTATTACTCTGCCTTCCTCGTTGGTTGGTTTCATAACAATTTTGCAATAATTTTATGCTAGTCTAAAATGGAACAAATATTTAATTCTGGATGTGTTCCTTATTCCATCCATTTATTTGAAATGTTATTATGATAATGTTTTCAGAATCAGAGAGTACCATGCCAATTTCTTTTTGGCTGGGAAATTTCAAATATCATGAATTTGCAGTCAATATCTATGTCGGATAAAATATAAAAATATTCAATATCATCACAATACATGTCCAAGGTAAAATTAAAAAAGCTACACTGATGTCTTCTTTGATTGTCACATATAGGTTTAAGAATATAACTGTTATTTGAAAGAAAATACGTGGTAGATGTCATTTTTGCTAAACGGCGTATATCTTCGGATGAAGAAGAATGGGCAGCAATGACTAGGATTAACGCAATGAACCGTTTGCTATAGAGAGACAGGTGATGTTGTTTACACCAATGTTTCCTAAGTAATTTACCACTTTGCAAAACTAAACGTGGAATGGTGTTTTTGTCACTCCCTCTGTTAGTCATAACGCCTTTGCCTGGAAGCTCTGTTCTATGTGTTCCATAAGGAGGAGCTACAGAACCTTTCCTTAGCTGCACCCCCAGAGGGGGAGAAAGACAGCTAATCACATCTTTCCGGGGTCTACAGGAAACGACCACTACCTCGATTCAGAGAAGGAGAGAAGCATTAATACAGGAAACAACCAGAGTACCAGAGGATTATTTCCCCTCCAAGGAAAAAGCCAGACCAGATGTGAATGGATGTTGAGGTGCTGACACTATCTATGTCACAGGTCTTGTATATCAGCAAGCCCAGGGGTGAAGCCACCACCAGTTATTTAAACTCATCCTACATGCAGACTTAACTTATTTAAAAAGCTATCTGGAGATAAAATAATAATAATAATTTTCCTTAAACATATGAACTTGCTTTCTCTTGTGACACAAATCTATGAAATACCATTTATTGAGCCCAGTGCTAAATAGTTTCATTTTTCTTTTGATGTCTGACCAGATTTGCTTTGGCAATGTTTTCATTGAGATGTCACAAGCAATAGAGAAATCATTCATATGTCCTGAATTCGAAGGGGCATGTTTTGACATAAATAGCTTGCTTTGGTTCTCAAGAGGCATGGGATGAATTGGTGATTTAATAACGGAGCCAATACAGCACTCAATAAAGCAATCATCTGAACATGCTAACTTCCTGTCTCGATACAAGAAGCCAGTCTGGTGTCCGGCGTGCAGGTGTTTTTTCAATTACGGTTTGCAATGGGCATCCACTGGGGCTCGACGTCACATTAAAGATCAAAAACAACATCAAAAAGAATGAACGAAATGGATTATGGACCTACTCTTTGAGAGCTGCAGGGTCTCCTACATGGTTGCCTCAGTACTTCAGGGATGTTATCTTTTAGCTTGTTCGTGTTGAAGTGGCCCAGGGAACATGTACACAACATTACTCCGGTCACCTGTCTCTGTGGTGAGGCTTAAGGCCCAAGGCAACATAATCATATGTTAATGTGACCATCGTTGCATTATTAAGTGTTCAGGAAGTTGCTGTGCTCCGTTTATTATTCAAAACCTGAAACTGCTGTACCCCTCTGGTGAAGGCTGCTTAATATGTTCCTGACTTGAAAGTGGAGCCAAGGGCGTGTATGCGGTTTATAAGCCTTAATTATCTACCATGATCTGCTGATGTGTTTTTTTCGCCAGAATCA
The DNA here is from genome assembly GCA_025775065.1 of Hiodon alosoides. Lineage (NCBI taxonomy): Eukaryota > Metazoa > Chordata > Actinopteri > Hiodontiformes > Hiodontidae > Hiodon > Hiodon alosoides. The sequence goes on along the minus strand of JAOYSI010019700.1, from coordinate 27,417 downwards.
AACCAAATTTTTCAAAAGCTATTATTGGCACATGGCAACGCCACCAAAGAAGGTGCTTCTACCTACAGATCACAGAATCAGCAAATTACATTGACTGGTTGTTTCCTAATTTGTTTGTCTGGTGCGGGGCAACTACACTGCCACTGGAATAGCATGCAGTTACATTGGTAAAGACCCCTTTCTGCACAAGTTCACGCTTGCAGAGCTCTGATGGGTCAGTGCTCATTTCTGTCATCACTCTACCCATCTGACACATTGCCATGCCTAACACTGATGTCTCGCCAACGCTTGCAGTAAAACTATTACCAAGAGCCAGCGGGTAACAGATTGATTTTCAATTGGTGATTCATTTTCTCTCTTTTTTTTTTTAAAAGGCAGAATTTTTTTTTACTGTTGACAGCAATATCTTTCCAGATTAGTACCCATTTAAGGGTACAGTTCGCCCTTACAATCACGGACAGAGTCACTGGATTTTTATGTGCACATTCACACTACGTTTCAATACAAGCAATAATAATTACCCAATTACCCAATAGACAGCCGCATTCTCACATGGCTTTAGACGGGGAGGCTAAGTAAGCCCCTCCCCTTTTTCCCACCAGGCCACCACAATGTATATATACTTTATATCTATACTTAAGTGCATTTAACATACTTCTAAATATTTCCCAGTGCGTAGCAAAGCATTTCTCTTGTTTTATGATTCATTGTTGGAAAGTATCCTTTTTTTGGGAAAGTCTCCACTGGTTTTTTTTCTTTGTTTTTTTTCCTCATATAATGATGTGCCTGTGCCACACTAAGATTTGTGATGGAAAGCATATCCATCCACAAACCATCCACAAATCAGCTCCATCTCCCATAGATTTAGCTCTAGGGTCATGCTCTTCAGTTGGTTGTCAGCGCTAACGAGGCTAGCATCACCAATTCTGTTCATGAGTTTTCTATGAATTGTTATTTCCTGTTTTCATCTCAATCCTGGCATTCAAGGGCCTGTGTTCCACTATAAGTGGGCTTTTGAGGATGGAGGTGCATCTAAGGAGACCAGTTCTCAGTAAGGACACCCGTTCTCAGTGTTATTTACCTATAGGGCACCACTATGCCTATGTTCAGTCAGATCAGAAATGTACACTTTGGGGGGAAATCGAAATAGCACATGTGTTGATGTAGCCCATGAAAACTACATATTCCATGAATTTAAACATTAGAGGGATTCATGTAAAAGGTGACTTTTGTCATTGGAGAAACTGACGCATCCAATTCTCATTCTGGTAAAAGATCCCCTGAGACAAATTATTTCAGAGGGCTGGCCAAAGCAGGAGAAAAAGGAAAAAAAACTTTACTCAAGTTGAAATATACCCAAATGTGGATGGAAGCCAGAGATACAATACTGGGGTGGTTGTTCTCTCTTGCACCTTCAAACAGCTCTCTCTGTGGGGAGAGTAGTTGCCTGGCAACCATCCTTCGTCTGCTCATATAGGATAGGAGAATTTACATGTCCCTTCTTTAAATCAAATCAAATAATCCGAACAAATATGTACGAATGGTGACGTCATTCAGTAAATTTAACTTTATTGGATCTCTGTGTAGTAGCAAAGATATTTGATCCAGAGCCCTGCACGATAATGTTTTTATTTTATTTTTTCCCCAATGAGATTTTCCCACTGCTCTCACTGAGATTCTGACTGCGCCCGCTCGCACCACTTTTTCCTAGCCATGTCCTGCCTGCTTTCACCTGACATTTTTTAATTAATAATAAAATACATAAAATAATTTAACTTTTTACATGCAAGAATGAATTAATTGATTGTTAATGACATAACTAAGAATACACAAATATTTAAAATATTCTAAATTTTAATTTAAACATTGCGCGACATCTGTTGTGTTCTGTTTTAAACAAAACATCAAAATGGCTTCTTGATAAGGCGGCGTCATAATTCATTTTTAAAAACAGATGAAAACGTTCATCCGGCTGAAATATGAGACTCTAACCTGTGGTTTGGAACCAATCTCATTGCAGGGCTCAGGTTAATCACCGTAATTAGTCACTACAATGATGTTCTCAATTTCCATCAACAAAGCCATAAACAATAATAATAATATTAATAATAATAATGATAATAATAATAACAACAATGTACCAATACTAGTAATAATAACAATAATTGTTATTATTTGTTGCAGCGAATTAAACAGCAATTAACAAATTGTTGTATCTTCCACATGAATCTTATAGACGCAAATGTTTCTATATTCCCCAAAAACATTAATAAAACAAGGCTGATTTCCAATTAAATCTAAGCCTCTTCTTGTGGGTCATATAATCCCGATTATAAAGGACACTATATGGCTATGTATATGTCCATGAATTATGAGTATGTATTACGGAGCACCAGGCTGAGTTACTGTACCTTGCTTGGTTCACCCTCACTTCCTGCTCGCACTATTGGTGAATTAAGGTCATACAAACTAATCCAGAGAATCGATACGACAGAGTAATTAGAGAGATGCATATCTGAAGGAGATATGTGAGAAGGAACGGCACACAGAAGTAACATTGCCCCCTTTCATCTTGCCCTAATGCTTTCTGAAAGCTTTATTAGAAGATTAGATAGATTTTCCTCCCCTCGCTCCTTTGTTTCAGTGCTCAGGTGACTTTAAATGTCAGATGTAAACTCTGCAATGCCTCAAACGGTCTCTCCTTTCCTTTTATACATCCGGTACGGCTCCACATGGATTTCGATTTTACAGTGCTTTGTTCAAATTAAACGTCTCAGTCCATACTTCAATCAGCACGCTTTATCAGTAAAAACACACTAATATCACTCAGTGCCTTTACAGCGCTCCAAGTTACAGCTGTCGATCTGTGACCAGCTAAATTAAACTAGTACAACAAATCCAAGTTTATTTATTAAGTCTAAATAACAGAGTGCAATCCGAATTGAAGAAGCCCCACAATCTAAATATGAAAAGTAATTTCAAAGTCCCCGAGACATACCAGTTGGAAACAGGCCCTTGTAGTCCAGGGATCAACCAGAACTGCTTGCTGCGTGTTTGTTGGCTGGTGAACTGGTGAAAGAGTCAAAGGAATGGCCTGAATATCTGGACTAACTACGGGAGTGACCACAGGAGTGTCCTGCACGATTTTTGGTACCACAGCCGAGTGAGTCTGTTCATCTTTGTGCAGACAGTTAGTATGCCCATGAGAGCCATCTGCCAGCATAAATGTTGTTGGACCTCTTCTGCAAGGTCACGATCAATCGCAGACGGAGCCGCCAACTACTGACTGCATAACATCAGTCAATCAATCAATTAATTTTTTATAAAGCGCTTTTCACATGTTTCCATATCACAAAGACCCTTTACAATAAAGGGCAATACAATATTTCCCAGTAGTTCCAATCCCGTTATTGTTTTTGAACCTCAATGAAATAATAACATTAAGGACCACAGTGTTGCGCAATTATTTAACATGAAAGTATTGATCTTATACACCAGGGCTGCATGAATGTGCAAACTCTACTAAAGTATAACAAAATCATTTAGTCAACAGGAATGGAGAGGATCTCCGTAACTGTGTGTGGTCAGCTCTTCTGAAGTGGGTATTTGTCAGGGACCATAGCTTTGTTAACTGCACCAAGTCAGCGCAAATTCGGGTAATCACCAGATTTGACACCGATGGGGAGGCATTTATGGGCTGTATTATGCCTACTGACACGTGATGTTTTAGCTCAGCTGTGACCCCATAAGACGATGTCAGGGGAATTTTGTGCAATGGTTGGAGAAGAGGTTTAGTAGGGACACCTTAACCCCTGTGTCAAGGGAATGCAACACTCCACCAGGTGTATATATATATATATATATATATATATATATATCATATTTAGAACTGTGAGGCAAAGGGGATCCGCAAATACCACAGCACCTTAGCCATAGTCTGTACAGGTGGGCCCCCCCATAAGTCTCTGTGTAAAACATGGCTTCATTTTCATGGCTATTTTCACCCTGAGGCTCCACATGCTATAAGAAAAATTATGATAAAATACGTGTATGAATGTCAGAATAGGAGTGTAGGGGTTTGTTTTTTATAGTATCCTGCAACTCAGCAAGCGACCGGGAAAATCTTACATCAGTTGAGGAGAGCACAATGATGTTAAAGGGCTCTTCTCCTGCTTAAAATAAAGATTGTTTAGGAACCCGCAGCGTAAATCATCAACTTTTCATACAAATCCGTCAATCATTTCGCCGCCATTGGACGCCTCCTGAATGGACTCCACAAACAGTGCTCCTTTGAGAAGGGAAATGAGCTAGTCTTCATGCGTTTAGAGTTGCAGGTCTTTTAGTAGGAGAAAGAGACAGATAACTGTACCCTATTGTCTATGCTGTGGCCAACCCACAGGTGAAAGGTTTTGGTGTCACAGTGGATCTGTCTTGCCAATTGCGTATTTCATACATGTATATTTCTGCTCAATTTTCTTTGCCTTGCTCCACTGACTTCAGCATAGAAAAGGAAAAATGTTAAACAAATCGTCTGTGGTAATGTCCTCCTGCCTTTCTGTAAAGGATCTCTCTGTTTGACCAACTGTTGTATATGTTGGAAATTTTTAAATAAATGTAAAAAAAAAAAAATATATTGAATTTATACACTGCTATTCTAGTATTCTACCCACACTAACTTTACCCTTCAAGTTATTGTGCCCTCAATCCTGCAAGCCAGCATATACAATCTTCTCCATCTCATGGCGCTCTGATGCGCTTCATGCTGACAAAGCCAACCTTTGATCATCAGGGATTAAATGAAGGAAAACAAGGGACCCAGTTGACATTGCCACCGCTATCATTCTTCCATCTATTTCCTCTGACAAGTTTCCAGCTGAAGTCACTGACCAACACAAAATGTTCTTCACAATTCATTGGTTCCCCCACCCCCCGTCCCCGTCCCCCAATAGACATGTCCACTCCATCGAGCACACTTCTGCACAACCTCCTAGAGTCTTAGTGATCGCCCCGCATTCCTGCCTTTCCTGTGTTCACTGCATGCCTCCTGTTAATCTACAGACTGACCACCTGCTCCCCAGATCTCGCCCTCACTCCTCTTCTCCGACTGTCTCCTCTGACCTCGTATCCCATGACGTGAAGTCCCCTCTCCATTACCAATTCTTATTGGACTGAATGCAGAGGTGATCATGACAAAGCTGGCGTGGCTTCCTAACGGTCCTTAAATTGGTCCTTAAACACAAATTCTCTAGCTGCTATTGGAGGACTTTGACTAAAATTCAAATGATAAACACTAAATTGCCATTAAACTTCTATAAACATACTTCGGTCCTTAAATGGGTACTTCAGCAGTGAAGCAAAATGAGTTTTTTCCACAATCCCCCCCCCCCCCACCCCCCCACAATGGGTATTGCAGTTCATAATAAAAATAACCAAAAATGAAGGAATTACAGAATGCATTACCTTTTATTTCACCTTTTCCTATGATATGACTAGGTTAATTTGGCTTCATAACTAATATCTAAAATAATTTCCTGTGTAACTTAGTAAGACTTTAATAGGCTAATAAACAGTGGTTTCAAGCAGCGGTTCAATTTAGATGCTAATTTAGAAAACACGGAAATACTTGGCATATTTTGCCACTTAAGTATAAAGGAGTGTTTCGCTCTGTCAGTCACTTTGAACTGGCCTTTGATACTGTAAGTAGCTAACGGCAGATGTCAGTGAAGAAAATAATAACAAAAACAATTGTTATACCCTGCCAACAGATGTCACATATCTGGTGCAGAAACTCTGCATACATATTCAATGCTGGAAAATCAACATTTTTCACCTTGCAGCAGTATTTCTGAAATGCCTTTGCAAAACATTGTTTTAGATTGAGAAATAGTTTCTCGATTCAAGGTCTGGTTTTAAAGCAGGGCCTTTTTGAGTATTGGCCAAACTGTGTAGGTTGTGCAAAACTGGCATCTGTGCTCCTGACAGCCTATCTTCCAAGGCTGGCCACATGCCGGTTGGGTGAGTGAAGGGTGGTGTAGATGTGAGTGTGAAATACTGACATTTAGAGAAGGACAACGTATTCTTTTTCTTGACTTTGTATTACACATGACATAGATAGCCGAAGGGTTAATTAAAGGCAAAAGTGACTCTAGATATTTTGATTGATTTGGTTAGCATTAGCATGCGCCATTCATGTGCCTTTTTGTAATGCTTTTAAAGGAAGATTATGAACCTTTGTATTTGTTACGGTGATCTTGTGTGAAAAGACAAACCATATGACTTTTTGTGGGCAAACTTGTTTTTCCAAGGCCAGAACCCTGTGGTCTGGATGATAAATTATTTCAGAAATGATGCTTTTTACTTCCCAAAAACAGTATGCCCTTCACACCTCACACCCAATCATGTGAACTGAGATGCAAGGAGCCATGCAGAGTGTTAAAGAGAGATCACAGCTCAAAATGAAGAAGAAAAAAAAATCAACAGACTCAAGAATCAAGAACCAAGTCCCATGTAAAGTTGATTCTTGATTCCAGTACTAAATTATGGTTTCATGTTGAGTTTACACTTTACACTATCATTTAAAAAAAAAAAGAATACTAAAGTGTTCTGGATATATTTCAGCTCTTAGTCCTTCTAAGCAAGACACACCTTATCATTTTAAGGTGTCATTCTACATGAACAAATAAAAATCACTTGCGTATCATGACCATTTTCATTCAATAGGCTGAAGGAAATTACAAAATGTAATGCCACAAGAAAACTAAATTACAGTGCATATCTGGTCTTTAACCAAATTTTTAAAGACCGGATATCCAGTTCTGAATGGTTTCTATCATACATTCTGTAGGTTAAGAGGGCTGTAAACATGGTGTTTTTCCACCAAGCATTCTGTAGGTTAAGAGTGCTGTAAACATGGCGTTTTTCTTTGTCTGGGCCATTTTGTTTGACCAAAATGGCTCCTGCTTTGACATTAGATGCAATCCCAGAAACAATTGAAAAGATTTCAGCATTCTTTATTTTCTGGTCTTGCTAGATCGTGTTAGTCCAAATCATTACAATATCCCTGAGTAGTTTTTTGAGGAGAAGTAATTATCATAATTTTTTAAACCTGTTTGTTTGTGGCAATACCAGTCTTGACTTTGTGTTTATGTATGGGCATCTCACCTTTACCCAGTCACCAGTCACCACTGGTCAACTGATGTAAGATCTTTTTACCATCACATCATTTGTAAAGTTGCTTTTGCGTTAGAATCAGAACACATCTGTTTTTTGTTCAGCAGGCCAAAGCCTGGTTAATGATATCTCTGCTCTCCTTATTAGCGCTGATGAGGGAAGGCAGGAAAATAGGGATGAATTCAATCTTCAGAATAAAATGGCAATATAAAGTGCACTGACCATGCCCTCCATGACCAATAAAGGGTGGGAGGAAAGTTCCGTGCCCTTCAAAACATCTGTGTTATACAAGATTTCACAAGACTTTAATCATTCTACTAAAATTACGTGTTAGTGTTTTGTGTAGTTTTACATTTGTGATATCATTTATTTATTTTTTGGAGCTATGAAAGGGATGAATAGAACAGGTTGAATTTGTTCAACAGACGAACTTTGAGGAGAACCCATGAATGATTACCTGTTATCTGTAATGAACATGTGCTATTAACTTGTAAAGATAATTCAAATAATTATTCACAAAACTGACCAGTGGATATTGCATGCAAGCCGGTTCTCTGCAAAGAAGCTGAGGCGTGAACCAGAATGAATTAATTTAAAATATTATAGGAAAAAATTCAAAAGCTTAAAAGTGTGGGGAGGATATAAAATGCATTGCTAAGCATTCACCTGTAGGCCATAAATGTCAACACCGCTATCAGGTGCCTGCCGCCACTATATATCTACCTTCCTTGATATTCATCCCAGGTTTTGGTCGGGAGTTAAACTCCAGAAGAATTATAGACAAAATTCCACTGAAACAAACTGCAGAGTAGTTTGAAGCAAACGTTATGAACCAACTCTTTTTTTTCCCCGTCCAGACTTTAGACTCCAGTCCCCGGTGATAGCACATTCGGTTCTTTCTAGGCAAATTGGTAAAGGAGGTCGGAGGATGGATGTTCTTTTATAGTGAAAAATAAATAATCAAAGGGGATGTATGAGTCACAAGGGAGAGTGAAAAACGTGATTTTAAAATTATTGTTTCTTCTCCGATTTATCAGGCTGAACACCAGGTTGTTCAGTCCGAAGGTTCTGAGAACGGCATTAATTTTACATTAGCTTCTTGCTCTCTCCCTCCTTCCTTTTCCTATTTAAGCACATTACATTAATCATGAAAAGAGAATTGTGTTTCAAGTGCCCTAGTTTCTTTGCCGATCACAGCGTGTGAGTTCCGGGTACATCACTGTGAGCATCACCTCCTGTAAGACCAGGATGAAAATTGGCTTTTAAGACACCAAGATGGAAGGACTCGCCCCACCAAGGCATTCAAATTAGAATGTTGAGTTGAGTAACATTCAGTCTTCCCATTTAATTAATTTCATTTTCCTTGAAGTCCGAAGGCGTCAACGGGATTTCTGCTTTCAATTTCCATGCGTGAGCATGGATGGAGTGGTTCTCTCCTTTGTGAAAAATTCACAGTGCTAGCATGATGTTTCACATTGTGCACTGAAACAAACCTTGTAGTTTTAATTAAAATTCATGTTTTCGTGTGATAAACAAAAATTATGGTGGCATTTATTGGACACATTCAAATGTAATGCAATGGAAAAATGTGAATATTAGACAGTGTATTTTAAACCAATGGACAAATCTCTCTACCTAATCATTTCCATCGTGTGGTTTAACATAGTGGTTCTGTTGAAAGTGAACTAAAAATGAGGCACAAATCATATCCTGTACCCCCTGGGTGATGTCTCTGTAAATGTCACACCAAGGACTCCCCAAAGGTGCATTTGACCTGATTTCCATGGTGAGTGCTTTTTAATGTTTATTGCTTATTTGACTTGGTTTTGACTTGATTTTTCTCTAAATCTGTTGAGTCTTAAGTAAAGTAATAGTTTTCAAATGTTCAGCGCATTGTCACATTACTATGTCTTACAACAGAACATCAATGTATATATATATATATATATATATATAAATGCTGAATAAAACAAACAAGCGTGTCCTTGCTTTCTATAGTTTATTGAATTTGCTATACACCATTATTTTATTAGCTCACCCATTAACTAAAAGCTTTGTGATATGATTTGGTTTATGGTACTAATGGTAAACATTGCTACTTTACTTAATATGTAATGTCCTTTTTCCCCCTCACCACTAAATTCTTCAAACTGAAAACACTGCTTTCACTGCCTGACAATAACTTAATGGACAATTTCTGAGTTTGTTCTGCAGTGGAAACATGTTGAGAGTGATCAGATGAGAAAAATATGTTCAAATTTTCTCCAAAAATCAGACCTCTGTCAGACAATTGTATAGTTGAACAAACAAAGGTCATTGCATAGAGGACATAGAATTAATCATTTTGTCCATTATGCATTACATATTTTAATATTGCCATAAGAAATTAAAGAAAGCTTTTGTTGCGTCGGTACATATTATTATCTTGTGGTTTGGGACCAAACTCTGTTTATAAATTTATGAAATATGAGATTTTAGCTCATATTTTATTGGTTCAATGTGTAGGATTCTCTTCCTACTCAGGATCCAATGACGATTGCATAAAGCCCATTGGATATTTAGCGTGACATGTTTTGTGAGTAGACTTGGTATGGACATTTCTGAAACATTTTTGTTGTTGTTGTTGTTGTTGTTATTGTTATAATTTAGTTGCTTTAAAAAAACATAATTTTCCAAGATGACTTCCATTCCTGACTGTTTCATGCTTTACACTTCTACATGTCTTAATATTTACTAAAACAGTTCTGGTAAAACCTAGGTACAATACAATCACCCACTTTGGGAAACATAAAGGGATACAAAACAGATGTTGACTCCTCAATCTACTTTTCTGTTACTTGGAAAAATAGTCTGTCACCTGCTTGACAGAAAGCATTTAATTTAACTCAAATGTTCAGCGGCAAGTCCGACAAAATAAAAATGTGCACACACGCGTCTCCTTCCATAAGACAGAGATGAATCCGGTACGTGTTTGTGAGTTTTAGAGAGAAGATTTATGAGGTTGACCTCAATCTGCACGCACTGCCTTTGTTGACAAATGCAAAATGTGGGTGGATTTCCAACATAAAGGGTCATGAAACAAAATAACGATCAAAGGCTGTGTCTTCAATATCGTCCACTCAATCCCATTTTCTCTAAACCTTCCAAGATAAAGAACTTAACGGTCTTTACCAATCCTGCCCGCATTTCTGCTGGAGCAGTTTCTCTGTGGGCTTGTTTTTAATGTTTTTTTTTTTTTTTTTTTTTTTCTGAAAGGTGAATCACCTTGCTATTTTTACAAATGCCCTTGTTTTCTGAGTGTAGACACACACACAGTAAAAATGATCTCTGTATAGTTATTGAGGCTCCCCCCACAGTAATTATCCACCCAATGGCTATCTGGTAAACATCTTTCACATTTTCCAGCACTCAGGAAGGCTGAGAGGTAGAGCTGCTTGATCGCGAGACAGGAGCGGCGGGGGGGGCGTTGGGGGGTTGGCTGGGTTAAACTAGGTCACACCACCTTAGACTCTGCCTTTGTCTGCTGCTGGTGAAGAACACAGTTTTAAAGGACAGGAGCACAAATTATTCACAGGCGTTATTATTGCACAACTTGAAAGAGTTTTGACAAATGTTTGTGTCTTGTTATTTCTGGGGCCCCCTCAGCTCTCTCTCAAACCACAATTCCATCCCTGAGGTTCCAGTCCCTTTTCCTCTCCAGAAGCGATGGGGTGACCTGCTTAAAGAGATCAGACCCTCGATGCCCATCTCCTGCCGTCCATCGAGAACCTGTGTTTCCGTCCCCTCTCACCTCTTCCCGATATCTCTCTACGATCACCTTGCTATTTGTATTCATTTACCACAGTGTATGTGCAAAAATTGATATATTAGCTTTAGTTTCTGATTATCTATTCATTACCCGGTGACTTTTAAATCGTTAAATTGTTGCTAAAATTTTTGTGAAGTTGTTAAGTGCATTCTTTTTCCGTATTACTTTAGCTCAGGCATAAAGAAAAGAAGCCAGCGCAATGAAGACATGTTTTGATACAAACCAATATCACTGAGCAGACCATTAGTAAAGAAGACACACATTGCTTCAGCACTCGTTGTTGCACAAATATGATGCCATTATTTCAGTCTGTGCTGCACGCATCCGAGCAGATATGGAGTACTGGAAAAAGAAAAAAGCAAACATTGGGCATGTGGCGTGACGTTAATCACTGCATTAAAAATATGTTGTCTGAATCATCCACACGATATTCCTCTCAATAACATGTTAGCAGACAAAAGTATAAGTTTTATGTTGTGGCCCATGCATGCACCAAGTTGTTACATGTCTCCACTTCCCTAATACAGAGCGCAGATCTGTCAACTTATCTTCAAAGGAACCCTAAGAAGAGAAAACTTCCTAATAGTATTGCATGCCTTTCAGATGTCCAAATTTGTATGTTATATTTTACATATTTTTGTATGCTGTGCCATGCTAATCATACTCTGCCTGATGCTGTTCCAACAAAATCTGAGTTTTTAACTTGAGGCTAGAGTGGAGTAATTTAGCGTTTATAACTTTGGCCATTGGATACATCACCTTGTTGTGCACAGGTTTTCCTTTTAATTAATTAACAGGATTATTAGTTTTATTTAGTTTTTAATTCAAAACCAGGTTTTTGTTTTTCCTATTACTGTATGAATCTGCTTTGTTTTGTTTTTTTCTGGAAAGTCTGTGTTGTTCAGACTGGTTACCAGATGGAAGCTAAATGGGCTGGAATTATAGAAAATTCTGTGGATATGAGCCAGTAAACACAGAATTGTGCGCACTGGGATCAGTGGGATTAACTGTGAGCATCAACATTGCATCCATTGGCACTGGCACACTGATTGTGCTCTCATCCTCCAGCCTGCTGTCTATCCGTTTGGCTGAGGGGGGAGTCAGGAAACATTACTTTGTGACCACATTAAAGACTGAGATGCCTTGACCAGCCCCTGTGACTTTGTGGCTGGTAATAAGTAGCAGCACATTGCTATGAAAGGATTTTTATTTATTTCATTTTTTTTATGACAGCAGGTGGCAGGTAGTAGAGTTCATGTTTTATGGACTCTGAAGTCTATGACCTTCGGCTCACATACCTGCCATTCAGGGGCTTTACTTCTGGTGTCAGGAAAGGCAATATGAAAGGGTCTGTGACTGTTCTGAAAACATCCTCTCCTGCTTTGTGACTCAGGGCAGTTTAAAGGGTTAGGCATGACAGAAAAGCAGGACGCCTCACACATGCTTCAAAGTGGCTTCTGGCCTCTGTATGTGAACATGTCTCTAGATTCATTTACTATTTTACAAGTTTAAGAATGCAATACAGTAATGTAAAACTCGTCCAGGCTGTGTATGAAGATTTAAAGACACGCAGGTGGAGAACAAGCGAAGGGGAAAGAGAAAAGCCTGAAAAAGCCAGAAACTGTTCTGAGATTGCCTCTGCATTCCTCCATTCCATCATTTTTCCACACCGGGATCTCCTGGTTTGATAGTTTTCTAAACCAAATTGTCTCACAAATGCTTAATGGGATTGACTTGGGAGTTTCACCGACAACAGATTCTGTTCTGCACTCCTGATAGCACCCCTCTAATCGTCCCGTGACACTGAGTGCCAGTGGACGGAAGTATTGTGAATTCTTGAGCACACCTCATCCAGCAGGCAGGAAACAGAAGATTACTCTGGATGGTTATAAAGAACAACACCACATTATAATAAAGAAAGTGGGCCCGGGGCATACAAATGTCTTCTCCGTCTGTACGGACCTACCAGACACATTAACTCTTTTCAGCACACATGCTCAGGTACATTTGTCAAGAGCATGTCATATTCTTCTGCCACTCAACAGTCCGTGTCCTGTTCACCTGTTGACACAGAAATTGGCAGTGACAGACACCTGTCACTGCCACCTACTGCAGAACAGCTCAGCTATGAAAGCTCACACTGTAAAATTCCGGTAACTTTATCAAAAAAAATTTGTGTACAGGACTCTAATGAACTATGTCATTCTATATACGCAGTTGGCCTGTGGCCACGTTTGTGGCACCTGCTTGTCCATCACTGCCCTTCAATGAAGACCCTCAGACTTTTATTCCCAGACTAACGTTGTCTTCAAAACAACTCCTGTTCCTATTTTATCAATATATGCAGCATGCTTATGTACCTGCCAAATGCCTTTCATCAATGTCACCCCCACCTACCATGCTCAAAGATAATTAGGTTGCCTTGTATGCTAATGCCAGCTTTTAAAACCTGATAGGAGGCAGAGCCTACTTATATGCATACCAGAGGAATGCTGGGAAGGGATCAGCATATTACACCTGTAAATCATGTAAGTGTGTCACGTTGTATTGACGATCACCAGGAAAGGGAAAAGGGGAACTTATTACATTTATTCATTGGACAAGTCGTTATATGATGTTTGCACCACTGAGCTCTGGCATTTCTCAGATGTGAAACTGATGTTTCTGCTGTATTACTCTTGGTGTATGAGGAGCATTCCTTCTTAGAGTTGTTTACACGGGCCAAGAGTAATTCTAGCCACAACATGCATTTCATTGTTCCTCGGTAAATCTTGGCTGAACAGAGAGAGATGTGACATGTTGAGAGGGATTCATCAGCAGCCTTTTAATCTGTGAATCAACAGGATTGATGAGAGTGAAGAGGGCCATAACGTCTCCGAGCGCACAGCCATATCAATGAAGCATGCAGGGCTAGATTGCAGTATTGCCTCTGTGTTCTATAAATGTCTAAAACTGCTACAGCTCTGCAGAACGGAGGCAGATATGCATCTCAGGTCATTGGCCCTGTTGCAAATTGGGTTTAAAAGTCATTAAACGCTCTGATAAAATGGCTCTGGTATTAAATGAGTTTTTAATTAAAACTGGCTATTACCATTCATGTGAGAACCCACTGGTAAATATAGATTAGGGAGATAAGATGGAAATATGAAAAACTAATTTCCAACTTGGTGAATGAATCAGGTTCTGTAGTGTGTTTTACATAGCTCTTGGCATGTCCTTCTTTCAAGTCAGTACTCTATCTACATTTCTCAGCAAGTGCGTTGTTTTATAAATGGGAAGTCATTTGTAACGCACAGGAGTGTGGAGTACGAAAATGGTATCAGATCGCAGCTCTCATCGCAACCAACAAAGAAGCTGGTTTTAGTGTAGCACTGATGTTTTTGTTCCATCTGAACCAAGTCGAACAGCTGTGACCAAGGCTGGAGCCAAACACATTTTCTAAATAATTTAATCCTTTTTCACTCTTTAAATATTGCATATGGCGAATTGAAGTTGTGTCCCCCAGCATGCCAGTGAAGATTAGTGCTGGAAAAAGTAAGATCCTTAATTGGTCCAGAGAAAGTAGGGCATGTCTAAATTACTTACAACCCAGCACCACCTTCTCAAGGGGTTCAGCGAGTCCATCTTTGTGTGTGAACAAAACAGGAATATCGACAGACCTTTAGACAGTCAATAGAGAGCAAACTGGAGTGTACTGTCCTATGCTTACGTTTCTAATTTAAATTGACAAATTTAAATTTGGCTGGGACCAAATCAAAAATTTGTCAACACGCTAATAGCATTTAACAAAATTGAATTCAGAAGTGTTTTTGCGTATCTTGTTTCTTCTGCTCGTAAAAAGAAGACGCCATTAAATACAGTTATGTAAAGTGAGATTGAAGAAATTTTGATTTGGTCCCAGCCATTGTCACAATTTTCAGCTGTTTATCATGCACCAACATGAACCATTGATGACTAAATATACTCTATATGCGCGTATATTTATATATACATACCTTTTTAAAAGAATTAGACATTTTAAATCATGCTGTGTTAGATTGTGTGTTTTCGGTGGCAGATTCAGAACCGTAATTAGCACAAAGACTCTAGGGAATAAATGTAACTCTCACTTTGACCCTCTCCCATAAGTTCGGAGTAAGAATCCAATATTTTGCCCTGGGCTTCGATGTTGATCCACTCTCCGGATGAAGGCTGCATTACCAAAGAAGCTGCTCTGTTGCTTTGACTCAGATAGGACGCCATTGCTCTTGAGCCTGTTTAGACCGCTGCAACATTTGCAGAGACTTGTGCACGAGTAAACTGTCACGTGCACTGGAAGACAGCTTTTTACACACCTGAGTGAAGCATTAAGGATGGCTTTTGTCAAGAGTTTAGCTGTGTAATTACTTAGCTCGCCAGATGGTCCCATCCCAGGGACAGTGACGTATTATAGCATCAGCTACAACCGATATTAACTTGCCAAAGAAATGTATAAGAGTACAATGTAGAACTGCAGTGAACACAGTTGTAATGGTCGAGTCCCTTTAGTAATGCCGGCAATATTATAGCCTTTGGCTCAGTCTGGCTTTCCAGCTCACAGAGTTCATAAAGTACCCCCCCAACTTTTTCCACACCAGTGTCAGAAGTTTACTAATGCTGTGCAGATTGATAGATTTTTCTACTAATATATTAAGAAATGTGAGGTCGCAGACAAATGAGGCGGACAATAAATTTTCTCATACAAATGTATATAAATTCAATAAATAAATTCAAATTAAATATGCAGTATTGTTAAATGATCAAAATTGATTGTTTTATCAGAAATGTATTAAACAAATTTGGGAAATCATTCTTGTATTTTATGCACTAGAGATTTAAAAACAAAACAAATTAAATCTTTGCTAAAAGCTAATGTTAAACAATGACTGTTTTTTGAACAGCAAAGTTATGCCTTAATACTTTGTTTAAGACAGAAATTCAAATTACTATGATAACGTCAAATATCAAATTTCTTGTGTTAGGATAAAAGTGGGCAGTACATTATATTTGATGAGCTAGTTGTGAATATTGGTATGAATATCATCGTTGTGGCCTGTCAATTATTAAATGGTTATATATTAAGCATATAGTGCAATGTTTAAGTAGTTGTTTGGCAAGGAACCTTCATTAAACATTAGTCAAATTAACTAGCTTTAAGTGCTTTATTTGAACATATACACTGAGCTAAAAAGTAGGCCTGTATTTGTAAGGAATTGTAAGGACGATTTTTTTTTACAAATAACATTTTAAAGCTTTAGATATTAAATGTTTTGTGCATTATATTATCATTAACACTCAAATATGTTTAAATATATGATCTATCTTTTTTGTTTCTAAATCAATTGACTAAAATATTGAAGTTAAAATTCAAGAATTTATTTTGCTAAGTGGCAGGTGGTTACCATCAATTCAGGTGCAAAACATACCCTGGAATACATTTAAATGTAGAGTGAGTGACTAAAGCCAGACTGCTCCGGTAACAAACTTTAGAACAATTCAAACAGCTGTTTAAAGCATCTTAGTTCCCAATCTTAATAATAAAAAGCACAGAATTGATCACGTCTAGAATGACTTTAATGTCTACCATGCATACATGAAAAAATATGTAACGAAATACAAGTTGTTCAGTATTGTCTTGTCTTCTTTAATGGAACAGGTATCCACAACAAATATAAACTAATAGCACCAGCATAATGGAAATGCCTGTGATGAATGAAATATTTATTTATTCATTTGTTTATTTTTCTGGAGTACATGCCATTAGCCATGAACAATAAGAAACACTAAGACTTGAGGCATCCGCATAAGCAGGTTCCTCTAAAATTGTATGCAAAACATTAAATAAAATTCATGGACATTTCACCAACATTAAGTCATGCCTTTCTACAAACACTTGATTGTTCAATAACGGATACGAAAACATCACCAACGAGAAAGAACTGAAGGGCTCAAAAGAAGAAAAGTAGACTGTAGGCTGAGGGTTTATGGCCTTCCGGGGTGCCTCGTTTGAAACTTAGGGAAATACGCGCGTTTCTCTTCTGGTTCTCTTATTAAAAAGACGGCATCTCAGGGGCATTTTCAGTGGTCCTCAGGGCTGGGAAGCTTGGCATCGTGCTTGTCAGCATCCGCAGGTTTCCAGGGAGACACTGACCACTGCTTGGCCATGCTGTAGTGGCTGATGACTGTGTAGAAGCGTGCTCGGGAGTTGGTGTCCTGGGCGGTGTAGTAGGCCTCAAGCGAAGCCGGGATGCAGCGCTTATGCTGCACAGACAAGACAAGCTTTTAACTCATCCGTTTTTTTTATTTATCGCGAATTAGGTTGCTTCGCCTAAATGAATGCTCTATGTAAGAATGGAAATGCGGGTTACAATGCTTTCATTGAAATATTTACACATTTCTCCTCCAGTGTTTTACACAGCATGATTAAGGCTTTACACAGTATATACATTGATGTCAGCTAGGCTCTGACGTCATTACAGCTCATACGTCCTCCATAGATAGGACTGGGAAGGATTTTGCTTTTTTAAAATCCTTTTCTTACGTTTTACCTTCCCAAACAAAATCGACCTTTCATAAAAGGGGTCTTGGATTTAAGATTTGCTGACTTGTTACCATTTAAATCTTGTAAACCCATGAATACAGCGTTTGCAAATCTGAGTTTTCTGTGCAATAAACCAGCCTTGCCTTTGATCCATCAAAGCATTAATTTAGAAAAAGAGAGGTGTGATGACATTGATATATAGGCAGTTTTTATTAACAGACCAGTATGTTAATAAATATCCATACCTTATACACAAAGCCATCTGGGCAGCTGTGGTCGTAGGTGAAGGCCTTGTACACTACCAGGAACACTATGCAGGCCAGGAATGCCAGAGCCAGGAAAATGAGAATCGTGACCTGCAAGTGAATAGATGTTCAGCATGTCTTAACATCAAACATTTTACCACTCTTTCTTATCCAGTCAATAAGGAGACCGTCTACGCCTCAAACACCATTATCTCATGGTTCCCATTCCTGCACCAGCCACTGTGTAGCAGCAACCTGCTCCGCCTCATTGTGGGGAGCCCTCTCTGCAAGTCTGAGCAGGCTTTGCTGTCTGCCTTCACGGAGCAGCTGTCTGCTGACTCTGCAGTGCAGGGATGAACGCCATTCTTTCTACTCGACTCTGGCAGAACTGTCTCCAGGGGAACATGGTCTGTGGTGTTTCTGAAGGGTACATTAAGGATCATATAGCATGCCTGTTTAACCGGAGTGCCACTCCGGCTTTTTGCTTTGTCTGCAGCCTGTTTCAATGTGACTTAATGTTAAGATGTGGTGTGTTCTAATAAGTAGTGCATAAAAAAAGGATATTATGTAGTGGTCTTGTTGTATAGAAGAAGAAAAAATATAGTAAATTGAATCTAATTAGAGTGCCCCTTGCCTATTCATGACAATCCCTTTAAATTCTACCGTTCCCATGCTCCAGTTACGTTGTGGTTCAGCACTATAGATGAGAAACTGATTTCGAGCCCACATGGAGCATTTCTCAGGCATCTGCTTTCCTCTCTTTGCCTTTTTAGCTCACACATGGTGTGTTACAACTTAAATACATGTATTAACATATTGGGGTCATGATCTAGAATTGTCTTTTTCTTTCCTTTTGATAAACATTAGCATGTTTGGTTTTACGTCTGGAGATACAGATGATCTTATATGGTGGGTGGGGATAGCACGAGGCAGCTTAAAATCTAAGAAAACATCTCCAATCTCCAGTAACCCCCGTTCTTTAACACTGTCTCCCAGTAATCTTCTACTGAATGGAATAAAAGCACTCTGCACATCTGCGAGTAGCCAGAATAAAACAAGGTGCTAAGGTACCAGCACTCCAATTAACACTTTCACCTCTCACCTTAGCAAGTGTGCTGTTGATTGAAAATGCAGAAAAGGGTATTCTTGTGGGGGGGGGATGCTAAGCCATAGATGATCCGAAACCATCTCTTGTCATCTTAGTTTATACCAATATAACCAACCCAAATTATCGACGTTTAAGACCTAAAAGGTCGAATATTGCGCCCTCTTTACAACCAAAGTAATATTAAATGCTTATATAACATCTAGGCTGCAACTCGCATATAAATCATTCAGGATAAATGTATTTGTATTCATATATGTAGAAGTGCGACCGAGTTCCTCCCTCACCCACCTGCCTTTAAGCCCATTTTTATTTAACACACCGCAAGCTGTCATGGCTGTACGGGGAAGCTTCAGCAGCAATGGGAGGAGCAGCGCGTCCCTGGCCTCCGGCTCCGGTAGGATCCGGGGACACACCACCAGCATAATCCTCCACTCATTCCATCTATTTCTTACATCCCTTTACAGACATCTTTGCAAATAGTTCAGTTTTGAAGGCGAAATAACCAACATACCTGATAATAAATGCCTGCAGTATCCAAGGTCTGAAACAAACAATAACCAATAACAGACAAAGAGTACTGCTTATTTCCAGAGCCTTAGCTCATTTCTCAATAGCTAAGTTGAACTTTTAATGAAAAAAGCGAATGTCAGCTGGGAAGTAAGTCAATACGCAGAGATACAGACATTTGATTTGGTTTAAATTGGAGTTCCTTAGAGGTGGTCAAACTACATGCATCCCAAATGGAAGAAGCCCACAATGCCAAAGCCTGAAGCAGTTTTTGTTTGGTTTTTTCAGCAAATAAAATAAAAGATTTTTTGGAATTCAAGAGGAAAACCAATTAAATACGTAATTGCTCCTTTACTTACTGCGTCAACAGTTAGAAAACTTTATAATTAACAAAGCTTTTTACGTTCCTAGAAAATGAAGTAAGACAAATGTTTAGGGCTCAGAAGTTTCACACATGGCTGTATCCTACAATACACCAGCATGCATGGCCAATTGCAATTGATTCTGTAGAGTCTAGGTACTGATCATCCAAAACTTAGCTCAAGTTCCAAATATTTAATAATTGTTCTCCGCTGTGAAACACATTTATCTTAATTTTTTTTTTATTATTCAATAAATAAATGCAAACATTTACTACATTTTCTAAATTAGGTAACAGGTACTGAAATTCTGAGTATTTTCAAAAAGAAAAGATTGATAGTATAATTTTAAACATTACTAGTTGCTTAGTAGAAGACGCTTTTACCCAAAGCGATTTAAACGGCTTACAATTCCTACATTAATGCAATGGATATTTACTGAAATAATTCAGGATCAGTACCTTCAAGGATACACCGGCTGGAGTGGGGCTTGGACCAGCAACCTTTCAGTTACCAGCCTGTCACCATAACCATTACACCACCACTCCACCTGCCCCAGCTGTTTTTCAATACACACGCCCCACCCCCACTGTTGCATACATATCCTAGGCAGTAGCACAAAAAAGAAAGTTATTTAAAAAGTGTCTCCAATATATGATCCAATTGATCTCCAAATATTAAAAATTGCTTAGGAACCCACCTTCCCTGCTTAACTCACTTAGTCAGATCATTTATATTGTAATAACCATCACCATCATGAATTCAGCATAGATTCAGCTCACACATTACAGCTCAGAAGAAAACCATCAGTTTGAAGGGCGTCCCATATCACAAACTTAGATATTTTTATAAAGAAACGTGGACAAAAACTGATAACGCCACAACATTTTAATACGGAAAAACACAGTCGATAATACGCTATTTTTAACCATCATGCACATATAATATAAGCAAAGACAACAAGTGGTCAAAAAATCCATAAATCAATACTAATTTCACCACATAAATCATTAGAGAACTGCAGCTTCCTGTGAACAGTTTGTTGAGCTTGGTCTCCAGTGTGAAATAGGACTGTATGCCACATTAACCCGTGTTGAATTCCAGCTGAGAACAGCTCAGCAGAAGAGCAGCGCTTATCCTCTGCAGGTTCTTTTAGAAAGCAAATAATTATCAAAAGTTCCGCCGGATGTTTTCAAATACTAAAATACTTTCAACACAGAAAAATCTCACAGACGTGAATTTACAGGGATGGGAAAACACAGCAATGATACAAAGCTTCAAATGAATTCACTGCTATTTGGAATGTGTTAGGCAGGGCCTGTGTGATGGTCACTGTGAGAAAATGTGTAACTTTGATTTTTATCTTTACATTGTCGGAAAAAAATCTACTGTATTAAGCACCTGAATTAATCATCCATATCCACAGAGATGTACATTTCATCCTAATCTAAATGAATAGACACTACACTGAGACAAAATCCTCCTTTGCATACATTACTCTGTAATCTATAATTGCAGATGCGCTTGAAGATAACTGACACTGGTAACAACTTGCAAGGCAAATGGGTTGGCTCTGTGCCTCAGTGTCTGTAGAGGGCTTGGTTGATGTACAAAACTGCACCATAAGAGTATGAGCTCAGAACAGGAGAACGCAACGCGGGGGTTGTAGCTGGTCAGCTGTCAATTTCAGCTGACCAGTGGGCTTACCCATGCACTCTCTTCTGCAGTAATCTTCACCGACTTGACACGTAGAGAGTGAACGCCTTCTTACATTTTAGTATCAGTTGACAGACGCTGAACTGGGCAACCCAAGGGTTTTGGAATATCTCAGATTTATTGACTGGGTAGAATCAATCCATGCCTATCATCTTCAGACAACTTCAGATGTGCTGAGAACACTCCAGTCTGGTACATGCATTATTTAAAGGAGTGGTAAACTTCAACGGTGTAGTGCAGTGAGCTTCCCTCTCTATTGAAAGTTAAATAATAGAGTGGAGTTAAGTGTATTCAACTGCTAAATAAAATGTTTATTCAGCACAGAAATTCATTGCCATAGCAGGATATAGTTTACATCTTTTATACCCTGTAATTTCCATAATCAACACAGCTCGATTAAACAGTCACGCTATCAGAGAGACTAAAGAGTACATTGGTTTCAACATTTCATATTTATCAATCTGCTTTTTGTTAAATTCTGGGGCTAGTAATTTATGCCAGGGCTGCACAACTGTGCTTCCAAAATCCATCTATCTTTATAGGTCTCTTTGCACCGTTAGCTTTTAAGGGGTGTGCATAATTAGGGACTATAGTTAAATAAAACGCAGACACCTCCTGGCTGTACAGAACAGACGTTCTGCAAACATGGACTATCTAACAACACAAATGTTCTCTATTTAATTTGAATAAATAATTTTTCATTAACATTTCAGAATATTAATAGCTGTAAATTTATACAGTCAGGAAACCAGAAAATTCACAGAAGCAGAAAAGTTCCGTTAATAGTCATGCCACAGCATAACACTGCCCTTGGGCTGTTAAATGTTGGCCTTTTTAAAAATGACAAAAAAGCAAAGCCTTTCTATACACCCTCCCACTCCCCATATTTAGTAATCTGCTTAATCAAATACGTGCAAAAATACGCAATTTTCATTTTCACCCCACTCAAAACTGCCATTGTAAATGGCATTTCAGGATTATTCGGGGAATTAGTTTATATTGAGTCCTCAGGAAAGGAAAGACAGACGCCATGTGATTTGCATGTGAGTTGTGCACGTGTTTTCTTGCTGTTGTTGTCGTCCTCTGATTACTACAGCTTTTCTGCTTCCTTGGATGCCAGTTAAATTCAACTTCAAGGAACCTATCCTGTTTTAAAATTTTGGTTTTAAACTGTGTAAATAAAGATAAGGTCAGCAGTAAACCTAGGTCAGGAAAATGTATAGTACCAGTCACAAAGGTTCGTAAAGGGCTCCTAAACCACTGACCTACACAATTAAACAAGGAATAAAAGCAACCTAACCACCACTTACAGTGCGTAGGCGGGAAGGCATTTTTAAGCACAAAAAAGAAACTCACGCGGTAAGGCTGCATCGTCTCCGGAGTACGGTAGCAAACGCCTTGACTTTCAACTTTACGAAGGAGATTGCCTCATGTTTTGGATCTTTTTGACCTAACAATCACAGAGCTTTCAGCTCAGAAGGAGCCAGAATGGTGCATACAAGACGCATGTAGAAAACCAAAAAGGGATTATTAAAAATTCAAACATCTCGCCTACTCTCACAATCCCATTGTTCACGCTCTGCCTGTCTCTCCCCCTTTTCCTCACCAAGTTCCAGTGCTACATCTGATAGAAATGATGCTGGAAGCCAAACAGTCACAACCAAACGCTTACTCTTCTGCATCTCTGAAAGCATCTCGATTGAGCCACAGAAAAGTATTTTACTTGAAACTCAATCATGGTTTCTGTCAGCCCGGGTCATTATTACAGAGCTTTCAGAGCACATCATCTTTAAACCAAAAAAATTACTTCAAGGTATTAGAGCATTTAGGCAGCATTTAGAGTTAAATAAAGGATACAATTATAGGATAATTGCTTTTAACAGATAGGTCCCTAGAGTCCAGTACGGGCTGAAGTCCAAAATAAAGCCGGTTTGGCAAACCGCATATGTTAGACAGCTCCCTGGCAGCAAAAATACAACTTAGCACTTGGCCAGATTTTAAAGGCAGGACAAATTCACTCCAAACGCATGCCATTCATTCTACCACTTAAAGTTTTTTTTTGTTATTTCTGGATATTATGACAGTCTGTAATACTGTTCAGGAGATACCAGAATGTCACTTTTTAAAATAATGAATGCATTGTTATTAAAAGGTAACTAAAGGGGATTTGGCCTCCCTTTCAACTGAGACTGACATAGTGAGCATGGACTTCATCGAGAATTTCCAGACCATCCATCAATCTAATCCCATAGAATGAATCTCCACATTCTTATTGTCAACACACACTCACCTGGATAGTGAGACCAGAAACCTAAAGTGAATCTGAGCCTGACTGAAATAATCTCAGAACAAAATGGTTTTAAATGATTCACAAAACCTGCCCCAAAACAGTGCCGCAAGCTCCATTTGGCCTCTTGAATAATTCCACATCGCCAGCTTCACACTGGCCTGAATTTTATATCACTGCATGGCACATAATTCTTTGAGAGCTTTCAGCATAAACAGAAACAAGCAAATTAAGCCTATTTACCCAGAGGTGAAAAGGCAATGGCTGCAGTTGCAACATTTAGGCAGGCTTCCAGCTGTATAGCCTCAGACTTTTCATTCCCTCTACCACATTATCAGCCTAAATTGCTGATGATGCCTTCATTTGCTCCATTATTTTGCTTTGACAGACATAATATAATAATCCACGAGTAGGTGCTCTCCTCTATTGGTATTTGCATTATTAGTTGCTTAGCAGACACTGTTAACAGCATACAATTTCTACATCCATTCGCTAGATGGATTCAGCGGGATGTTTACTGAAGTAATTCGGGTTGCTCAAAGATACAACAGGAGGATGCAACTGGAGCCAGCGACCTTTCTGTTAAAATAATGTCACCTTAACGACTGCACCACCAGAAACCCCTCCAAACAACCCCAAAACCACATGTCTTCCAATTCTTAGTTCATTCATGCACGTTCTATGTTTCTATTAATTATTGAAGGAGAAGTTGCATTTACTCTAGGGATAAGAAACCAAGCGAAGAGAGATTTGCATTTATATATCTGGGTTCACTGCTCAACAGAATGCAATCCCAGTGATAAGTCAACTCTATGAATATTAAAATCAAGACTGGGGTATGGTAAAAGTTCTCTTTAGTTCCAGATTTTCACTGAAAAATTACATTCAAATGCATCTGACATTTCAACATGGAGAATAAAGAAAAAGAATTACTTGTCCTTTGAGGAAAAACTCAGCAGCAGTGAGGGAACGATAGTGAACTAGATGGGCACGTATCAAGTGATCTTATACTTTAACATACAATGTGATTTATGTGACAATGTTTTTATGTAACACTGAAAATACTTATATAGAATATAGAATTTTTTAATGAATGAAATCTTACTTTCTTGACAGACAAACTGTAAAAATAACCTCATGCAACCAAGTGAACTAGCCTTGGGTTCATATTAAAACATACATGTGCATTGCTGTTTTGGATATTTATAGAGACTGGCTGTACATATTTCCATCAATCAAAAACCAGTTCTGCTTCCATAGCAACTTAATCTGATATGTTTTTCTATAACCCTGTAGCAGTGGATTAAAGCGTACATTCTTTGAAGTAGCAATGCGTTTCTTTCTAAAAAATGACAGATGGCCATGCAATTGCAACAGTGATTGAAAACTACAAATTGCAGGTTCTAATTTGTACAAAAAGAGAATTTGCATATGCCCTTTCCTGGAGACAGTGTAGAGGTATAGTTTAAAATACATTTGATTATGATTTATGTTTTTTTATAAGCATCTGTTGGGCGCAGAGGGATAATGGCCTAGTTTGGGGTAGAATTCATGGTAATGCCTCCCCACCCCTCTGCAAAACAGAGAACAACAGTTCAGCTTCATTGTAATGGCTAAATAACAGATTAGCCACAATATAATAATGGCACATTAAATTTGATATGACACAAAATTAATTTAACTTGCTAAAGACTAGTTTAATACTTTAAGTCTTTGGTAGCACCCTTAAGGTAATAACATTACCGATTTGTTTTACCCTTTTGATTTGCATGTGTTTATGGCTGTTGCATTAATTTCTACCAGAAAGGGTATGCAGAGAAATTCCAAATGCATTATTTAATTGTTTTTAAAGTGGGATCATTAAGATTCCTGCTATACACGGAAAGGCTATTTGTTCTCCTCAACTGTCATACTGCTGCCAGACATGTAATTCATTTAAAAGCACCCAGTGCTTAACAAGCATCTCAACCACGTTCATGTGAAACCTTTTGTGTACTGTAGCGACCTTGCCCCTTGGAGGACTTATATGCCTGTAAGCTTTTGTCATTTGTAAAGGCTTCAGACCAAGGTTAGTGATTGTGTGCATGCAGGGGCTGACTCTGGGTTGGTGGGGTAGAGTCGGGGGCGTGTTTACACGAGTCAGTGAGAATTTAAAGCTAACGGAGTTGGAGAGAGAAAGAGTGTGTATGCTATTTTGTTTCTTCATAGCCACGGTTGATATCTGCAATGGTTATTATATCCACATTTATTTTACAATATAACATCGCTGTGCCACCGTTTTCATTAATATAGGCATTTTGTTTTGTGCTTAAATGCAGTCTATTCTTATTCCCAAATTTCAGATCACATAAAAGTTGTTTTAATAAGGTCATTTTTACACTAAAATTTTGGGTTTTGCATTAAAATCGTGCTTTCTGGCCCCTTGACATGTAATGTCACTGGGTCTCAAAATTCTGTATAACATTAATGTATACCATTGACATTGACAATTTTTTTTAAGTGTCTGCCCACTTTTTTTTTTTGAGGAACAGAATTTTGATTCCACAATTTAAAGGCAAAATTACCTAATTTAAATATTTTATATTTAGCGTTCTAATCTGTTACACAGGATGAATCGCAGACAGGTAGGAATAAGGAATTGGCGTGGTCTATTTCATTAGCAGAGCTCTATCTCTGGTCAGTATGTAAACAGTCACTGCATGTATGTAATCAGACAGGCAAGCAAGGTGACCATGATTTGCATGTTGACAGCCATTGCCTAATGAGTAACATTTTTCCACGTGATGGCTAAATCAGTATTAGGCAGAAGCACCTTTTAGTATCCACAAAATTGGGGTGGTGTAATTTTTAAATAAGAAAATACTACGGTTTTGATTAATTATGAAACTTTTTGGTATTTTGATCGTGTAAATGAAACATGAATTCCTATTGAAAAGTGTTGTGATTTCACTGTCCAAGGCACTGAGTACATTAGGAGAGATGTGTCATACCTTAAGTCTTTCTGAGACACCATCGTTTAAACTTATGGTGAATTCCTCCACCTTTGGCACCTTCAGTTTGCTCTTGTTCTTCTGGTCCGTCTGGTATTCAGTTCGTGTCTTTACCACAACCTGTAGGGTAGGAGCAAAATAGTCTGCATGAGCTCAAAGACACACCAGTGAACCAAATTTTTGAACCGGTTTAGACCCAGAATAAATATATAGTAACCACTATACAACCGTTGTCTCCAACTTATTTGCTTTAAACCAATAAACACCTGTTGACAAATCCAGAGCCTAACCCCCCTGCTCAGTATAGGGTAATTTTCTATTGAACTAAAAACACCATTATAAAGTGCACTGACTGAAAGGCACACCATCTGACTAAGAGGACTTGCCAGAAACTCCACTTTCAAGCACATGGATAGACAGATGTATATGGTTTAATTTGCACAGAGACATGGCTTTGCTAGTGTGCTAATAAAGGGTTCTAACTACTGTTTTTATAATGAAGATAGCTTCTCCCTTTTTCAGACTTTCAAATACCTCTACAGTACTCCAAGACGTGGAGATTCTGCTTCTTTTAAGGCAATTTTACCAAGTAAAAGTGTGTGTGTGTGTGTGTGTGTGTGTGTGTGTGTGTGTGTGTGTGTGTGTGTGTGTGTGTGTGTGTGTGTGTG
>JAOYSI010019689.1:2281-23594 GCA_025775065.1 Hiodon alosoides | reverse complement strand
ATGTATCTTTGTGCATGCTTGCGTGTGTCTGTGTGCATGTGTCTTTGTGCGTGCTTCTGTGTGTGTGTGTGTGTGTGTGCGTGTCTGTGTGCATGTATCTTTGCCATGCTTGCGTGTGTATGTGTGTTTGTGTGTGTGCTAGTGTCGAAGGACTTTATTGGGGTCTTGATTTATTTTAATTTATTTCGCAACCTCCCTCTAAAAATTCCCGGTCTCATGCTATAGAATCAATTGAAAAAATGTTTTGAATATCCCTTTTATTTATTTACATAGGTCCATGTGTGCAGGGTGTAAAAATAGAGTATTAGCCACATTTTTAGCAATTAGGCTATTGAGCATTTACTCGCGTTCAATATAGGGACATGTTCATAGTGGCATTGTAACTTTATTTTTATTTACTTTATTTATACTGTATTTAAAAGTTTTTTTTGTAAATTATTCTTAGGATTCACATGTAAAAAAAGAAATAGTGAAACAATTCATGTTTAAATTTAAGTCTGTTATGCCGCTTTACAGCTGATGCTATAGCTTTTAAGTGTTTTAAAATGTGGGTGTGTGTGTGTGTGTGTGTGTGTTAAAGGGAAATTATGTTTAAATTCTGCCTAGGGATGTTTGAAAAGAAAACAATATTTAACAAAAAAATAAATACTACCTTTTGGCAATGTTCAAGATGAATCAGTATAACAGAAAGAGGAAACAGTCCAGTGTTTGAGGCTATCAATGATTCATCGAGCCTGCTACATATTGTTGAAATAGAACAACTGAAGTGGTTTCCGTGAAGGTTGGCAAAAAAAAAAAAAAACAGCACATGAATTTAATCCATACCCAATAAAGCACTAGGCTAATTGTTGCTTTGACACTTGATTTGGTTAGTTGCAACAGCAGTCTGAATTATTCACAAAGGCCTAGTTACACTGTGGCATGCAACCGGCAGTGACGCACCTGTCAAGCGACTTCGGACTGATGCCCCAGTCACTTTCTCTTATCAATGATCAGGAGTAAATGATACAAAAGGTCACCTTTTTAATAGAGACTGAAAGCGCTAAAGGAACGTTATTTTACTTTGTCCGTACGTTTTGTCTTTCCAAAGAAAACAGAAGCTTTCTGTGTCCTCAGCTGCATATTTACTAGCATAACACATGCACATTATCAGCAGGTCTGTTGATGAGTTTGGCATAGGGATCCCCAATCCTGGTCCAGGAGGCCCCTAGTGCACACTTAGTCTTGATAGTTAAAAGAGAGATGCAATGCTTCCAAGATGGCGGTCCTCCATGTCCATGATTGGGTACCCCATGCTTGGAATATGCCAAAGAGTTAACAGCCTGTGAGAACTAATTCCAAAAGGGGTTTTTTTTTATTTAAGCAAACTGAAATTAACTGGATCTGAACTGGCCCATTTCCAAGATAGCTGGAGCGTTTCCAAGGCAGCTGGAGCATTTCCAAGGTAGGTGGACCATTTCTATGATAGGTGGACTGTTTCCAAGGTAGGTGGACCGTTTCCAGGTGGTAGTGACTGTTGTCTCATGTCCTTTGGCGGGTTTCCAGTGTCACTGGAATATCGACTTCAGACAGCGGCACCCTACGTGAAATACTACACCAGCCATGAAACGCCACAGAGGTGTTCTCTGATCACGACAAATGTGCCTGTCAGGACATTTCAATGAGAAAATAAGGGGGAAAAACATAGCATTTGGGCTCACATAGACCTACAGGTCTCCAATGTTAGAACGGAAAAAGGGATGCAGATTTGATCTGGGTAAATAAAGAGCATCGAGCGTTTTAACTTCTGTTCTGGCTGCACAGGCAGCAGTGCCTCCTTTTATTAGCATCAGGCCTTGCTGGTTAGACCAGCCCAAATTTGTCTAGCAAACTCTGATTCTGTGAAGAGGACCATTTCATATGGATTTGTCTCAGGTGAATTGCAATTACTTGACATTCATGCCTTACATTTCATGCGTTGTTATTTGAACAACTGAGTATTCCATGATATTCAGGTTAAGTGCTTTGCCAGAGGGTTTGGCTACAAGACTTGGCTCTCCTTTCATCTGAAGCAGTCCAGGCAAGGTCATTATTATTCCAACTACACATTGCCCTCTGTAAATATTAGAGGAACAGCAGCAAAGGCCACCGTCTGAGTATTCGTTAATCAAATGAAGTGGAAAACCCATATTGGCAGGAAGTGCATTGGTGTGCCCTGTGATTAGGCGTTCGCATGTAATGTACAGCTGTCCGGATCCCTGGTCCAATTGCATCACTAATCACTGTGGGTTCCAATTCTGTACGATTCGCTAAGGACAGTCAATTTTGGGCTAGAACAGGATCTCCTTGGTTCTGAAATGGAACAATGGTGCATTCCGGTGCATTAATATATGGGCTCACAGTCTCTATGAAATATGACTGAACAATAAGAGAAGAACATGGGAGGGGAGAGAGTTAGCTATCAATACAAGAATCATCTGCTCCTGTGCTTTTGTCATGAGTCTCAGATTTTTTTTATTTTCATCACCACCTGTATTTGCTCCCAACAAATGGCCAGTCTATTCCAGACGTACGGTGGTAAGATTTTCATAATGGCTATGGGGCACCCCTTTCCTCCACTCCTCTGAGTTTTACAAAGAAGCTGTAGTGTGTCTTTGGTATGGAGTAGTTTCACTTTAGCACTGAGGTGTGATGTGCGAGTTTCCCGTATGAATCTATGCGTGGGTTTACATGTACCGCTGTGCATTGCACTGGTGCAGTGCGTGTTTTCTTGATTGAAAAAAATCTCATTGGTAGCTGGTAGATTCTGATTACCAGCAGATGGAGAGGAGATATTGTCCAGCAGGTGTCCTGTGGCACCCCATCATTTATTAGGCGGAGGTTGATATGGGCGACAGAGTGCTTGACCCTTGGTCAGTGGCACTCTCGCGTTCCCATCTCCAATGGCATGCTGGGAAAGCAGAGGATTAGGCATTGTATCCCTTACAGAAGAATTGTTAATGATTCAGCACGGAGATCCTGAGATGCAGGCTCCTCTGCCCAGGCCTTGGGTGTGACTCGGTATTCTCAAACGTCAGGTGGGAGGCACCGCTTCGCCGGTACGGCCTCGTCTCTACAGGGTTAGCTAGAGCTAATTAGCAGAGAGGCACGCCGGGAGGAATCGGCCTGGCGTGACTGAACGGTGCTCGCATCGGCACCTAGTGGCAGATAAAGGTCTAAGTTCCTGCCATTAAATGTTAAGTAAGCAGGGAGCTTGCTAAATCGATGGCTGGAAATAAGCCATGGATTCCACATTGTTTGGCAGAGAACCCAGAGGCGTTGTGGCGGCTCGACCTGATTTGCCCGTATCTGTGTTGGAGAAACTAACTCCAAGTAACTCGATATCATTTCCCTCGACTCTGTTTACCTCAGTGGTCACCCAAACCCTGTTTCCCTCAGATGTCATCCAAACCCTGTTTCCCTCAGTGGTCAACCAAACAATGTTTCCCTCAGTGGTCACTCAAACACTGTTTCCCTTAGTGGTCACCCAAACCCTGTTTTCCTCAGTGGTCACCCAAACCCTGTTTCCCTCAGTGGTCACCCAAACCCTGTTTCCCTAAGTGGTCACACAAACCCTGTTTCCCTCAGATGTCACACAAACCCTGTTTCCCTCAGTGTTCACCCAAACCCTGTTTCCCTCAGTGGTCACACAAACCCTGTTTCCCTCAGTGGTCACCCAAACCCTGTTTCCCTCAGATGTCATCCAAACCATGTTTCCCTCAGTGGTCACCCAAACCCTGTTTTCCTCAGTGGTCACTCAAACACTGTTTCCCTCAGTGGTCACCCAAACCCTGTTTCCCTCAGTGGTCACACAAACCCTGTTTCCCTCAGTGGTCACCCAAACCCTGTTTCCCTCAGTGGTCACCCAAACCCTGTTTTCCTCAGTGGTCACTCAAACACTGTTTCCCTCAGTGGTCACCCAAACCCTGTTTCCCTCAGTGGTCACTCAAACCCTGTTTCCCTCAGTGGTCACTCATTTTCCTCCCAAGGAAATTACCCCAATAGCATTAAACACCCAACAATTAAAGTCTAAAAGGTGGTACAGCTTCCTGCTGAATAGCGGTATTAGTATTCAGGTACAGTTATAGGTCAAACCAGCTTAACTACAGGTCAGGCCATTTAACACTATGTGGCCAGGACTTTGTCTTGCGAAGAGGAAGGCAGTAATCAAGCCAGGCTCATATGTCTTCTGTTCTGTCTTTGCTTGTGGCTGTATTAACTTATTCACATTGGGGTAATCAGTCAATTTTAAATGAGTGTACCAAAGGAGGGAATAGATATCGTCTTTACATTCAGTTACATTCTTGAATAGGTCCGATAGGATGGGCAAGATGCCTAAATAGATTCCTACCTGACCAAAGACAGAGTCCACGATAGGTACCAAGTTATTTTCCTCCTTCTCCCCCTCCATTGGCTTCTGACCCTCCCCATCTTCCTGGGGGGTTAAGGAAGGGCTAGGGACCCTGGTGTGGGGGGGCTTCGAGCAGGCCGCCACCTCCTCAGTTCCGCTCACCTCACTGTTACGCCTCTTCTGTTTCTCGACCTTCCTTTTGATGGAGGCCTGCACCTGTGGGAGAGGCACAGACGAGGATATGCCGATTTGGCTAAATCTTCTGGGTTCCTAAGGCTTAAATAAAAAAACATATAAATGTTTTTTATAAAACATATAAAAACACCATCCGGCACATTCTTGCCGCCAGAGACGATTAAAGTTTGTGTGACACAATCCAGGGCTACGAACTATGAATAGAAATGCACCGTAACCTGACCAAGAGCCACTGAGCATGACCACGGATCTGGTTTCATGACCTTTTCAGGCATCAGTTACTGTAAAACAAAGTCGAAAACTCTGTGTAACAGAGCTATGGAGAATGGATTTCAGATAATTTGCAGAACAGACAAATCGACAGATGCAGTAGTCAATAGGTTATAGGCACACAGAGAGCCAAGAAGATCAACGTCCGGCAGCAAGTTAGATTTTTGATGAACAGTGTAGCAGTCAGTGCAGTCTAGATCATTTAGGTAGTTTTGTTAGAAGTAACACACAGTGACACACAGTGACACACAGATAAAATGACAGAGCGACACAGACAGAAATTGGTGGAGTGAGACACAGAAAAACCAAAAGAGTGACACACACAGAAAACGAAAGTGACACACAGAGAAAACGGCAGAGTAACACAGAGAAACCGGTGGAGTGACACACAGAGAAACCTACAAGTTGACACACAGAAAAACCGGCAGAGTCACAGACAGAGAAACTGGCAGAAGGGCATATCAATAAACCTATGAACTGTGACCTGTGAGGAACAGCTACTAATTCTCACCCTCTAAGAGAAACACCACAGCAAACAAAAACTGAGCTGGAAGTTTAAGAAAACTGCTTCTCTGCCACTAACTAACTAATTTTACACATTGAGAGACATGGATGAAGAGACTCACTTCTCTTACACACAGAAATTTTAATTTATTGACCTAAACCCACTAACAGTGACTTACAGATCAGCAGAACATCTGGCTACTGCCGTTTCAAACCCATAAACACATAACACTCAACTGTCGTAAATACTGTAGAAGTTAATTTTCCAACGACACACTTATTTTAAGTTGACAGACCCTAAAAGTTGACTTTGGAGACCTCACAACATTAAAACTAATGGGTGACAAAACGAATTACATTTATAGACCGCAAAACAGCCAGTGTTAAATCAGCTCGGACAGAGTTAACAAATTCTTGGTGTTTTGCTATGTATTTTATAAGGCTGTTTGATTGGCTTAATCAATTTAAATACCAATTTAAAGGCACACTTTTATACAAACGTACACACACACATAACTATTCACCTGCTTGGCAGTCTTCTCCTGTCTCCCGCTCATCGTTGAAGTGCCACCTGGCCCGGCAGATCCCTCTCGAATGATCATAAACATCACTGCGTCTCTCGCGTTGTCTTACTCTCTCTCTCTCCTGCGCGCGCGCAGATCACCCAGTCAAAGGTGTGAGCTTACACAAGGTAGCGCACACTAAACCTGTCGCTTCCTCTTTCTACTCCTGTCTCTGAAGTTTAGTGTTAGCCTCCACTCTTTTTTCTCATATACCTTTTAATAGAAAAAATAATTTCTGTCTTAAATTAAGTTGTTTTCTAACCAAATTGTCCAATATATATTCCAATATTTGTCCTTGCTCCACCTGTCTTTAACTTCACCTTCCCAAATGTACTTGCTTACCTTGTGCAAAAAAACCCCCAATAAAAACTCTGAAAGATTTAAATAAAATTCAGAGGTACTCTAGAGGCCATCACAGTCTTTAACAGTTGACGGTCCAAAGTTTGCATGCATTAACATTAAATCTCCAAATAATTTTCCTATCATGTACTATACCCCCTATCTTGTCGTTGTCACCTTTTCTGCTTTCTCTGTCCTGCTGCGTGTTTTTTTATTGTGTGGAAAGAGAAACGAATTAAGAGATTGTATCCCTAGCCTTTTGCCCCCTCCCTCTGTCCCCACCTGGTGACACACCCTCCTCCTGCTCCCTCTCTGTCTTGCTCACTCATTCATATTCAACCCATAGGCACCTCCCCGTTCTATGTGTGTTTCTGAATCAATAGCACCCTTTTATTTGAATGTCTGCAAATAATGTTTTTACACTATATATATATATTTTCTGAAAGAACAACAAGGAATTCTGCCACAGATGGTATGGTCTCCACAGAGCCCTAATCTCAACATCATCGAGTCTGTCTGTGATTACCTGAGCAGACAGAAACAAGGCAGTACTGTGGCAAGTTCTACAAAAGATGCTCAGAACAATCTACCTGCCGATTGTCTGCACAACAGTGTACCTAAGAGAATTGATGCAGTTTTAAAGGCAAAGGGCGGTCAAAACAAATGTTCCCTCACATTTTGTGTTTGGTTTAAAACAATTTTTTAAAATATAATTACAAACTTCTCATTATTTTTGAAAGCATCTTCACTTTACATAATTTTATTTTATATGTGCCTAAGACTGTGTGTGGTGTGTGTGTGTGTGTGTGTGTGTGTGTATGCGTGCGTGCGTGTGATCTTCATTCATCAATTATCTGAATTGATGGAATTTTAAAAATATATTTTAAAACTACAATTTTCATTGTTTTCCCGTATGGAAACGATTATGCCTGTCAACTCCCATGCATTTGCCTGTATCTCGCGCTGCCTTGCGAATTCACGCTCAAGTTATTGAATGAATTATCAGACGCTGTATATACATTACAATTTATTGAAACAACGTTGAGAGAAAAACGATACTTACGTCTGGTAATGCACCGGGTGTAACACAGTAATCTCTTATAAATCTAACAGCGACTGAGACGACGCGAGCCACCTTTCGAAAACAAACGGTATATTCACACGCTCTGTGAACAGAAATTAGTTTACAGTGGACCAAAAATAATTAGTTTTTAATCAACAGTGAAAGGAATGCTGTTAAATCCGACATGTTTAGCTGTCGTCTCCTCATCAGGAGGACGAATGCCTGTATAACTAGAAAAGGAGAGCCAAAAAATAATCTACGGGTTGACTTTCTAGGACGGTCTAACTTAAAAAAGTCACACGTTTGACTTTACATTTGAATGTTGACAAAGATAAGGAAGTACCCTCTTCCCCCAATAAAAAGGTCCTAGAGAACTGTGTAGTTAAAAAGCAATAATTAGCTGGGCTGTAGATTCGGATTTCTGTAAAAGCAGTTATTGGTTAACCTTGCATAAAGAAGTGACACAAAACGATGGTTAGATAAATCTCACGGCTAGGTATGTATGGACATGGTATGGCGTTTCCCGTTTTAAATAGCTACTAAATTATTATGGTATGGTTAATATGGAAAATGTATATTAATCGAAATTTTTTAGTAGCGTTTCAATAGTGTAGGAATCGATTTCAGTGAGCAACATCGCACACACAGATAACTTCAGGCTATTTTTGCTTATTGAAAAACGATCTGCACGAAAATGTTTAAAATCGTGAGTGTTACTGTCATATTATTAAGTCTGGAGATGACTCTACTCGACATCTCGCAGAAAAGAGAAAGGAATCCCAACGTTGACGGACCTTGAATGGCTGACAAGCACATTACATGTCTGAACATACATCTCTTATAAACTAAACTAATGGGTTGAAAATCGGGTAAAGAACGAAAAGGAGCAAAGAGCAGTAAGGACACGAAGCCTATTATTAATTGAACAGGTGCGTATTTTAATGATGATTATGTATCGGTGACTTGTAGCCTATGTCTAGTAAAGATATGTCTGCACAAAGAAAGTTTCTCCTGCGCCTCAGCCTCTCACCAGGTGAGCACTTGATTCCATGTAGAGCATCCCGTAAAGGACACGGTTGGAATAGGATCCCTGTAATGACAGTAATAGGAGACGGGAGGGCTAACCAGATGTCTAATTGTTGTAGCTGTGCTTGTGTACTTGTTAAGGACCAGGAGGCTACGGTTCAAGTTCCAGGAGAAACACAGTTCAGTTAGGAGCTATAAAAATGGAAAAGAGTTGTTTTATATTTTATAGCTGTCACTATGAATCGGGTTGTTGCACTAAACAGTATTGATTTATGAATGGAGACCTGCCTTTATGCGCAGCAATAATCCCAGGCCACCTTCTAGTTAATTAGCCTTTAGCTCAAAAAGTTGTAATGGATGATGTAATTGTTCAGGCCACTCATTGGTTGGGCCCTGTGTTTGCTTCAGACAACCTCCATGTCCTGTTCTCCATCACATTTGTTTTCCTGTCAAGTAGCATATGTTACATCTCATGGATTCTGCAAGGTTGAGACGCCCGACTTCATATGTCTTGTGTTGTCCACCATTCAATAATTCTTCAAGGCGTAAATGCTGTTAACAAGAGAGAGAGAGAGAGAAAAGGACAAATTAACTATTAAGCCTAATCCCTAACATTGACTCTTTCACATGAACCCCTTCCCTCAGCCCTGTAGGGCAAAGGAAAGACAAGAGAACGAGAGAGAGAGCGATAAAGGCGGATGGGGTAACCTAATACTGAAGAGTTCTGTTACTGCATGTTGTTTACCTCTTATCACCCGGCTTCACTTACTTCTCGCTATATGGCAGGAGAGAAATGGGAGACGAGTATGGTCTATACCAATATTATTTATTGAATGCGTTATTCTCCCCACGGACGGGGGATACGGATGTGGATGGCGGGTCAGTGAAGATTCTGCGTTACTTAAAAAGGTCTGTGGTTGGGCTTCCGTCTAGCGTGTAGAACGCAATTTGCCAAATTTCACACGTCAACAGCCCCCACCATCACAAAAATGTACAGCCCATTACCATAAAGACAGGAAAGCCTGGGCAGCATCTGATGAAGATGGGTAGGAAAGGGAGTTGGACAATTATTGTTGATTATTGTTACTGATTGATTTTGCCAAGATCGTCTCCCTTTTATATGGTGCAATTGTGACTATCCTGTGTGCACATTAGCCTTCAGTACACCTTGATGATGTAGGACAAGGGGGGTGAACATCTCAGCATGAAGTTTGTCTGACTGACATCGGCCTTGGGGCAGGCTAAATACTTTCTACAGGACTATATACACGCATAATTTCCTGTATATTAAACGCTATACTGACACAGGGAGAACTGGTGGTGCCGCCCAGACGAGACTGTCGGACCACTACATTGGTAGTAAGATGAATTTGGATGAAGTTACTATCTGGGTTCCACGGTCCTGACATGGCTGAACTTTGAACCCAGAAAAGACCATGAGATCCCTCAAAAGGGCACTGATGGAAGTGTGCTATGGTAATTGGGTTTTTGTATGTTTGTGTCCTCTTGTGGTCGAAGCGGGAACATCAACACCTATCGTGTCTTGTAAGGGCTATTAGGAATTAACTGGCCTGATTTCTGGATCTTCTATAACTCCTGGCATTTTACTGGCTTTCATGTGGGAGAAATTACCACAGTTCACCATGGGTTGTCCTCATATGTTTATGTCTTTTGCTAAAACTTATAATATTATGATCACTAATCTCACAAACACATATTGGCTGTTATGCCTAACACAGCCATATCTAACGCACTTTCCACTAGCGATTGTCACAACTGGTACATTTACATTTTACATTTATATAATTTAGCAGATGCTCTTATACAGAGGGAAGTACAAAAGTGCTGTAGTTTAAAAGTTAACGTGCAATAACATATTACTAATCGGTAGAAGCCAGCTGTAGTACACAATACAACAAATGCATAGGGCCACATGGGGTTCTAACATGACTGCTCAAACAGTCCTTTCGTTTTTTTTTACAAACGTCTGCTCAAGGAAATAGACAAGCAATAACCATCAAATAGATTAGGTCATAATGGTATGCGCAGTCCAAAAAAAAAAAAAAACTGCACCAGAGCAGGTTCTAACCAGCCACTAGTCATTCAATAATTACTTAATTAAAATGACATTATACAGCATACTTTACTATTAACAATAACAAGCGGCCAGGTGTACAATTATAGCTAACAAAAGTTATATTTGTAGTTTGTTGCCTGCAACAGAAAATATGAATAATTTAGCAGCCAATCAATACACAAGTAGACACAATGCAAGTGGTTGGGTAGGAGGGTTTTGCAGTAAGTAGATGTGCGTGTGAGTGGATAGGAGTGAGTGGGTGAATTTTAAATTTGATTGCAGTTCTGAGTTGTTTTATTATTCTTCGTTTTTAAGTGGCCTGGTTTGTCTTCATCTGTATTGTGCCTCCTCTGCTCATCTGCTGCTGTTTCTATTCTCTTCTACGTTCACCATCAGCATTGTTGTTGATTGAGGGGATGGACTTGTAGTGGAGTTCTGCACTGGACTGCACACTGCGTCCTCACTCTCTTCTAGTAGCCCCTCCATCAACGCCCCCAGGCTCTCCCGAATTCGGACACAGAAATGTGGGCAGCTGAACGCATACAGAAAGGGGTTGAGGACTGGATTGAGGAAGGAGAAAGAGGTGGCTATGGGGAGGCCCACCTCCACCATCTTTCCGATGCTGGGCCAGTACTGAGAGGCCAACTCTAGGAGGCAGAAGGCCTGGTAGGGAGACCAGCAGAGGGTGAAGACCATCACTACGGCCACCATCATCTTGGTAAACCTAGGGGTAAGAGGTCCGGTGCCACTGTGGATGGGGGAGCAGTACATGGTCCCGCTGCTGATCCTGTAGCACCCTGTCTGCTTCTGCCTTGCCCTCAGCCTCCAGGTCAGGCAAATGTAGCTGCCGGCGATGACGCCCAGCGGGATGAGGAAGGCCAGAAGGAACTTGGACAGCGCCGTGGCCTCCTGGCGCACCTGACAATCGCGCTGCAGCGTATTCGGGCTAGAGTACAGGGCGAAGTTGTGGTAGCACAGCATGTGGCCGTCTGACTTGGTAGTGATGGATCGGAAGAGAAAGTAGGGTAGGGCATTGAGGGCCGCCCACAACCAGCCAAGGCCACAGATCTTCCAAGCGGCAGCCACAGAACGGTGGCACTTGCTCCAGAGGGGCCTCACCACCAACAGGCAGCGATCCAGGCTGATGACAGCCAGCAGGAAGGCACTGACGAACATGTTGAGATAGAAAAGGGTGGACTGGGCGGTGCAGAGTGGCTGGCCCAGCTTCCAGTTGTGGGAGGAGTCCAGGTAGTAAGTGAAGAGTGGCAGCGTCAGCGTGGCCAAGAAGTCTGACAGCGCCAGGTTGAGCACCCAGACGGCCACCACCGTGCGGCGCACGCGGAAGCCCACCACCCACAGGATGAGCGCGTTCTCCAGGATGCCCAAGCCCGAGAACAGGCCGTGAAAGATCACCGTCGCTCGGTCGGCCTTCTCGTTGTCTTTCTGGCTGTTGTTCAGCATGCGCTCCAGTATGGGGCAGAACGTTTTGTTGGAAGCAGGGAGCATATCAGGGCTAGATAAAGAAAACGAGAGAGAGAAAAGAGAAGGGCAATGGTTCAAGGTCAGGGCGAGAGAAGAAGAAGAGATCGGACAAGAAAGGTCAATAAAAACAGAACAGGTGAGTTAGGGGCAGTTATGCTGTGAGGAAAGGAAAGGGAGATTGGCATGAATTATTAATGGCTTGTTTGCCACAAGATGGTGTGTTCCACATTAAAAGTGTGGACTGTAAAGTGAGAGGCATACAAAAAAGACCACATAATTTTAACTTTTTTGGACCTACACATTTTAATGCTTTATACTTTAATATCAATTATACTACTGGCCGATTACTGACCCCTCAACATGAATATAAGGGTCAAATATATATAAGTGGATTTATGACAAAATATGACAGACCCAGAAGTACTGGGGGAGGGATACACTGCCCAACTGGCCACACAATATGTAGCCGCCTGTCACCGTATGAGACACACAATAAGAGTTCTACACAGATACAGACACTAATTATGTCTTTAATTTAAGTTCTTTGCCTAGTTAATAATTAGTTAAATATGTTAATAATGTTCATAAATGTTGTTATTGCTATTGTTATTATTATTTGTAAATGCTTTGGCATACCAATAAAGCACCTTGTATTGAAATAAATGCATACACTCGACTTTTAGCTTTTCTGAGCTTGTTTGTTCAGCATGAATTGTAATTTCTCTGACGACCCCTCAATTAAATGTGCAAAACATCCGGCCAAAATGGAAATCGGCCATTGAGAATTTAAGTGACGGTGACTGACGTCAGCGGGCGTGATACATTAGAGGAAATGCAGAAAGGCAATCCTCCCTTCCTTCCATCTAATCTATAAATGCGCTTGATTCGATTGAGGATGTTGCCACTCAGGCCTTCCACATTGTCCTGTCCCGGCGTACTGCCAGGGGGAAAAAACGGATGCTATGTTGTCATCACGGTGAACAAAGCCAGTTGTTCCCCCAACCGTGTCAGTGACGGAGGTCTTAGTGGCTAAGACTCGACAAGGGTGTTCCCCCAGCAGCATGTAATGGTACATGTTGGTTGTCCTTATATGGCAGCTTTTGAAGGCGTGGTGCCTCAGTATATACAAAGAGACTTATGCAATGTTGAGTGTGGTTACACATCCACAGCTAGATCACTAGCCAGTTCAAAGTGTTAAATCCACTGCTTGGAAAAA
This sequence comes from Hiodon alosoides, assembly GCA_025775065.1. Lineage (NCBI taxonomy): Eukaryota > Metazoa > Chordata > Actinopteri > Hiodontiformes > Hiodontidae > Hiodon > Hiodon alosoides. Next base: position 10,490 of record JAOYSI010019689.1, on the reverse strand, counting down.
GTGTCTAGGAATCAAACATGGGAGGGAGGGAGGGAGGGAGGGACAGACATTAAGAAGTAATGTTGCTCTTCAAAGTTTCTAGCACTGAATGATCACCAAACAAGTCACAATCTAAGTCAAAGTAGAAGAGCCCTTAAACACCAGGTTTTACTGGATTCACTAGTAGCATACCACGCAGTGCTAAACGTACAAGAAATGCATACTCAGTCACTAAGCCTTCAGATATAGGAAACTAAGGTTTATTGTATGTATCTTTCAAGCTAAATTTTTTGTCAAATTCCCTTTTTGCTTGAGTCTCTTGGAGAAGCAACAGTTACCAGTACAGTACCCGGCTTATAATGTCTGATGATGTTAAGTAAACAGCACAGCTGTGGTTCATGTTGATTCATGTCTGAGGGGTGACTAACATTGAAACCCAAATACAAAATCTCAGAAAGGATTGCTTATAAACACATGGAGGTTTTAATGGATTAACTGGTAGCATACCACGCAGTGCTAACCATGCAAGAGACGCATACTCCGTCTAAGTTCCTAAGCCTTCAGATATAGGAAAACTAAAGTTTATTGTATGTATCTTTCAAGCTAGATGAATATCATCTTTTAAAAAAAAAACTGTTTTTGCCCACAGAGACAGAAAAAAGCAGAACATGCACAGCAGTCAAATTCTTACCTGTTGAGGGCAATGAACATTCCTAGTATTGCTACTGCTACTAATACAATTATTGATTCTGCTAACATAACAATAACATATTACTCTTACCGTTTCTTGTTCTTACTTTTTAAAAAGATTTCTCTGACAGTCCTTTTATGCCTTCTGTATATTTTGTATGTCCTTTCTGATACCCTGCTGATATCCCTGACTGAAAGAAGTGAAAGAAAAGCGGGAGAGAGAGAGAGGGAGAGAGGGAGAGACAGAGGGGGGGTTGAAGGGGAGGAGGCAAGCAGAGACGTGGTTTTTGAAGTAATGCTAAAATCTGATCAAAAACAAAGAAAAAGTGTGTGTGGGGGGCAGGCCTGTTTATCTGTAATTAATTGTGTCTTGACTTAAAGATTGACTGTGCTTTTTCGTTTGAGACAAAGTCTATGCTTTTGGCGAAGGGCTCGATTAGGGTGGAGTCCCAGGACACAAATGCATGGTGAGGCGAGGCAAGGGCTCAACAATGTGTTTATCAAAATAAAAGTAATCTAACAAAGAATAGTAAGAATAAATTACTATTTAAGATTAAACTGGTATCTCAAAGTAAACCACCAAAATAAAAATCACCAAACCCAGTTGCTTGTCTGGCCAATGGCAATTCCTCCTCTCCATTCTCCTCCCTGGAAGCCCAAGATTTCCTGATTTTTAAAAGTCACCCAACCACTAGTAAGTTGGTTGACTTAGTCATGTGGCCTGTGGTCTTCTTACAAGCAGAATTCCTTCAGCGGTGAGACACAGGTACAGTAAATACTCAGACACAATATCTATTCAACACAGCTTTAATGCTTGCAAGCAGGAGTCTCCCCCTCCTAAAGTTTGAGAGACCCGATCATTGGATTCACATCAATCAATCAATTTATTTTTATAAAATGTCCCATATCCCAAAGACACCTTACAATAAGGGCAATACCATATTTACTAGGCCTGACCCCCTTAAAGCATGCCAGTGGCAACAGTGGCAAGGAAAAAAAACTCCCTGGGCTGACAGGAAGAAACCTTGAGACCCGGCCCATCCTTCTCTTTTTTAGATACAGGTATGGCGGCATTTTCTTCACTGTGACTTACTACAGATTTAGCAGATTCTTAATTGTTGGATGGATGTGTGCGTTTAGATCTTCTTAACTTTGGGGGAGAGGTTGCCAGCACGTTACCACTATCAGTGTGTGTGTCAATGAAAGTGTGTGAGCCTGTGTTGCTTGTTGCTGGTCCAGCTGTTTCCAGTGCTGGAGATGGTTTGCAGTCTGCTACTTCTCCTTTGTCCAGCATGGGCATTTCCTCTTCCAGAGGAAGTGCTCATTTACAGTAACTGACGTGCACCACAGGATGCTCTTCCCTCAACCTTAATTCCGGGTAGCAAGTAGGACCTGGAACGGGCCATGCCAAAGTGGTTGTTTCCAGTGGCGCCTTTTGCAGTCTTTGATGACAACCCAATCCCCTGGTTAGAGGTTGTGTATATGTCCTCCAGTGGGGGGTGGGGTGGGCAGAGCTACTTTCACCTGATTATGGACAGAACTAAAAATTTTAGACAGATTAGTGCAGTAAGGTTCTGTGCAGATATTCCAGTGTTCATTAGTCTCCCGAACAGTATCTCAAAAGGGGAAATTCCGGTCTTTTCCCTCATTCGTCCCCTCATGGCTGTGAGTGCCAAGAGCAATGATTGCACCCAGTTCAGTCCAGTTTCTGCGCATATCTTAGCCAATTTATTGTCCCGTTCTCCCTCTCAACCGCCCCTCCACTCTGGGGGTGGTATGCAAAGTGTGTCCGTAAATTAATCCCAAAATATTCAGACATTGCTTGGATTGCTTTATTTACAAAATGTTTGCCATTATCACACGTCAATTTGCGTGGCACTCCCCACCTTTGGACAATTTCCTTAATTGACATCTTTGCGACGGGTATTAAATCTGCCTTCTCTGCAGGGAAAGCCTCAACCCATTTTGAAAACATGTCCACTAACACAAGACAGTATTTCTTCTCTTCACATGGTGTTAGTTCAATAAAATCCATCATGAGACGTTCAAACGGCCCATCGGGGGGAGGATGACTCAAAGAGGAACTGAAATGCCCTTCCCTGCATTGTGTCTCAGGCATACCAGTCAATTTAAACAAAACATTTTCAAGGAATTTGAAAAGCCTGTAGTGAACCATGTTTGATTTACTAATTCTACCATTTAGACCATATCAAACACCTTGTTTATAAATATAGCCATTTTTCCACCCCTTCCTTTCTTTGGTAGTTGTTCGCTTTTGTGCCTCTTCCAAGTCCATTATAGAGGCAGTGGGAGTTACAATTGTCATTTGTATAGAAGTGTTCAAGGGAGTTGCTGTAGCTGCTTTAGCTGCCATGTCATCCTTGTGATTTCCACAAGATATAGGGTCCATCTCCCTGGTATGAGCAGAACATTTACAGATGGAAATAGCTGTAGGTAACAAAATTGCTGTGTGGTGTGGTGTGTTATGGGTTTACCTGTAGATGTCAGAAACCTCCTTTGCTTCCATAATGTTCCAAAGTCATGCACCACCCCAAAGGCATACCTGCTGTCGGTATAGATTGTCACTATTTTACCTTCAGATAAAACACATGCTCTGGTTAGGGCAAACAGTTCTGCCGCCTGAGCGGAGAGTTGGCACGGCAACCAACTTTGTTCAACCACACCATGGTCCGAGATCACTGCATGACCTACTTCATTTGCCCCTGTATCCATGTTTTTTCCGAGCAGAACCGTCTACATATAAAACATCATCAGGGTTTTGCAGAGGTAGAGCCGATAAATCAGGTCTGGGTGTGCAAGCATCAGCTATGGCTGCCACAGAACCACGAGGGTCCCCATCCTCCTCTATAGGCAGGAGGGTGGCAGGGTTCAGAGTGGTACATCTGGTAATGGTGAGATTGGGCATTGACAAAATATTGTGATGTTTCAGAAATATAGCATTGGATATTGTTAGATCAGAAATTATGATTCAGATTCTTTTCGAGAGGCAACAAGGGATTTTCCGATGAGACAGTTTTTAGAAAAGTATTTAATACACTCCAGCATCTTATAATATTTTCTGAACTCCCCCCCTTTGCAAACTGCGCAAACCTCGATCACAAAGCCTGGGTCCCATCTCGCAGACAATGCCTGGCAATGTCTGATGTTAAGACCGGGGGTTGTCTCCTGTGAACCACTGCTGACCTTGTGTACAAGAAGAGAGCCTACCCAAATCGCTAGCGGAGGCGCTGACCTTGGGTACAAGAAGAGAGCCTACCCAAATCGCAAGCGGAGGCGCTGACCTTGGGTACAAGAACAGATAGCGAGCAAAGACTAATGAAAAAGAATGTATCAGGAATGAAACTATAACTCTATAGGTTCATTTATGACATGTTAGTTAATTGGGTTTAGAAACAAGTAAAGAAAAGGAAAAGATAAAAAGAACGAGTGAGAAAGTAGGCCCACAGCCACACACATTCTCATGTGCAAACCCCAACTATAGAACACCCATACATCCAGAAGAAAACATACACATCCATCAATCCCCCCTTAGAAACTACATCAACCTGGTGTTATTAGTTTCTATATTAGTATGTGCTCCTCACTTTGTCGGACCCTTGTCGGACCCTTTGCGAAAACAATGAACAGATAATAAAATCCCAAACACAGTGATTAAACCATATAAGATAATGAAATAATGTAGCACCCCATTCACCAAAGATTTCAAAGACATTCCAGTTACCTATTTCAGGTTCTTAGCCGCTTTGCGAATGTGTGCAGTCATGTCTTCAGATGCGTCAGGGACATAGGTACAACACTCATCGCCAATGCACAGGCTCCCCCCCTTTCTGCCTAGAGGAGGTCCAGAGTCATCTGGTTCTGTAAGGTTATAGTGCGGATAACGACTATCTCTGTGTTGTCCAGAACCTCTGCTAGACATCTTGGATAAACTTTCAGTCAATCAATCAAATTGATTTAAAAAGGCGCTTTTCAAATGTTTCCATATCACAAAGATGCTTTACAACAAATACAATACCATATTTCCCAGGCCTGACCCCCAAAAGCATGCCAGTGGCAACAGTGGCAAGGAAAAACTCCCTGGGCTGACAGGAAGTTACCTTGAGAGGAACCCAGCTTAAAGGGGGAGCCCATCCTCTTCTGGCCGGCAGAAATAAATTTTTTCTTGTACATATTATTTTTGGAAAATACAATAACTTCTACGTTCGTTCTGTGTCTTTCACCAGGGCCCTCAGCCTTGGATTCAGCAGTTTCTTTCTTGCTGGTGAAATGTTGTCTTCAGTTTTCCCCAAGTGGGGGAGGGGAGAGGTTACTAGCACTTCACCCTCTTACATTCAGTGTAAATGTGAGTTTGTGACACTCAATCTTTTGCTCCATCAGGACCTTGATAATCGGCTGCCGCTTGCTTGAGATGACTGGTGTGTCTGAAAGTAAAGCTTTCAGCTGTATCAGCTAGGGCGTTTCCCCTGGCTGTGTCTGTGTTGTCACGAGTATGTGCTTTACATTTCAGTATAGCAACTTCTGTAGGTAGTGTCAATACTTCTAGCAGGTCTTGCACTAATTGTCCATTTTTAATTGGTGTCCCTACAGCCGTGAGGAAAACTCTGTTTCTCCACACTACCCCAAAATCATGTGCTACCCCGAAAGCATATCTTGAGTCGGTGTAAATGTTGACCCTCGGGTCTTTGCTATATTTACATGCATCAGCCATAGCTTTCAATTCTGCTTGCTGTGCTGATGTGCCCGGAGACATCCGTCCGGATGCCACCAGTTCGTGTTGTGTGACCACAGCCAACCCGGCCCTTCGGATTCCCCCCTCCACCGTGGAGGAGCCTGTCTGTATACAGAATCAAATCAGGGTTAGTAAGCGGTTGTTCCCGCGCTCTACTAGCCTCTTCAAATTCTGTTACAATTTGCTGACATTCATGTGTCTTGATTTCATCGTTGTCGTTTACAAGAGGAGCCATTGTGACTGGGTTTACCGAACTAGCCCATCGAATTTCAATTGTAGGGCTCTTGAGGACGGTTGTCCTTCGGGTCCAGCGGGCTGATGTCACCTGTGAGACAGGACACCTTCCTGCGTCAGAGCTGCGGTCATGCCTTGTTCATGTGCATACACAATAAAACCCTTTCCATTGTCAGGAATTCCCAAAGCCGGTGCTGGACATAGGGCTGTTTTCAATTTTTCTAACGCTGTTAATTCATCGGGTTCCAGACAAAGAGAATCTTTAGACTCGGGATTCTCTTTCAATTTGTCAGTAAGGGATCGGGCAATTTCAGTGTTTGCATCCAGCCACAATCTGTTGTAATTGCACAGTCCTAAAAAAACTGTCAATTATTTTACAGTGCTCAGAGTGTGTGCTGCTCGGAGAACCTTGGTACAGCCCTCAATTATCTCTCGCTTGCCTTGAGAAATTTTTTGCCCTGAATATACAACTGCCTCCTGTCCAATTTGTCTTTTTTCAAAGCTGGATTTGTGTCCACAAGGGTATAAGTGGTCTAGAAGTGTGTTTAGATCTTTGTGATGCATCTCCTCCTCATCTGAGGCTAGGAGAATATCATCCAGGTATTGAATGACCGTGGATGACATTGCAGGCATGTCTCGAAGATGATGTCTAAGTGCTAGTGAGACACCGTCGGACTATTGTGTAAACCTTGAGGTAAACGTGTGAAAGTATATTGTTGCCCATCTACAGTGAATGTCATCCATGGTTGTGAGTCAGGGTGTAGTAGGATTGACCAGAATCCGTTAGCCATGTCTATGACTGAGAAAACAGCATGAGGAAGTTTGAGAGCAGAAAAAATAGTGGACAGATCGGCCACTAGGGGTGGGAGTCAGTCAATGTGTTTGTTGTTTGCGTCCTTGTAATCTACAGTAAACCTCTACTCCCCGCTGGCTTTTCTCACCAGCCAAACAGGGCTGTTACTGGGACTGTGTGTCTTTTTTATTATGCCCTGAGCCTCGTGCTGCTACCATTGGTTTTATGGCCTCCACTGCAGATTAATTCTGTGGATATTGTTTAGTCGAGGGAGGGGGGTTTCCTGTAAACTGAACAGGCTCCATAACCAGTGTTCCACAGTCTGTTTTCCCAGTTGACCAAATCACATGTGTTATGTACAAATCTTTTACTAGGGAATTCAGTGACCAAATTATCTTCCCTTCCTTAAATTGTAAGGTTGATTCAATTTGCAACATGATGTATATCCCTAGCAGTGGTTGTGTGAGACGACCTGTCCATACAGCCTTTTCAATTTCTGCAGGTCCTATTTTAAGTTTAATCGGTTTTGTTGATGAGTGTTATTGCCTGACCTCCCGCTCCAAAGGCTCGTTGAGTTTCTGAACTTCCGGGGTTATACATGTTAACCGTGCACCTGTATCTATTAAAAACTCAATTTAAGGAACAGAGTCTATTACCACATCAATATTCAACCCATCATGTTTATTCTTAACACAAGACTCGACTGAGACCTAACAAGACCTCTATTCCCCCTGAGGGGGAGCAATCATTTGCTGGAGGTCTTTTTGTTGTTCCGTGCTAAGCTGTCAAAATTGTTTATATTGTGGGTTATATACGGTGGATCCCTACTCCTTCCATATCCCCTACCAGGTCTTCCTCTACCTCTACTTTGATTTGATTGCGGTTTAATACAATCTTTAATCCAGTGTCCTTCCTTACCACGGGTATGACAGGGCCCTTTCTTCCAGTCTGTCTTAGGCAACCCCCCTGCCTGCACTGCCCTTATCTTAGCTTCCAGCCCTCTCTCTACTTCTTCGCATTTACTGACTACAATTTTCATATCAACCCCGTCTTTGTCCCAACCTTGCACAGTTATTCTCTCCATTTTAGCAATATCGGTTTTGACACCAGCTAAAAAACTGTGCTTTTATAGAGATAGTACTTGCATTATCAAATCCCTAGTCAGTTCTAAATGCCATTCCCGAGTTTCTCTCCCACACTGCCTTGAACCTCTCTTCATAATCTCGGACAGTTTTTGTTTACAACGTGCCACCTCGGCCCAATCTACAGCATCAGGATACTCCTTGAGTAGGAGCGTTTCTAATTTGTCCCATGCAACTTCCCAATCTTTTTCATTTTTCGCGTTTTTACAGATTTGCCTTATGGCTTTCATTTCACATTCTGACAGTATTGTACTGAGAATCTGTGCCGCGTCCAGCGGATGTAATCGGTATATTACTTTAACACGCTTCCATTGTTTTATAGTCTCACTAGCAGCTTTTTTGGGATGTGTTAGCTCTTGGTTCAGCCGGCGTGTGGAACTGCATACGTTCATACTGTACTTCTCCGGCTTCAACTTTTGACCTCATTGCTCGTGTTGAGTAAAAATGTATAGTTCAAATCAATTTCATCCTCTGAGTCCCTTACACACACCCTCCAGTGATGGGTAGAGACGCTCAGTAGATGGGGGGGGGGGGGGATGTTGTGTGTTCTAAAAAATAACACCGGCAGCGTGGTGTTTTGCAATTTGGGGTTGAAAAGTCTGAAATTGGGATAACTGGGAG